>JARHVA010005356.1:135000-307500 GCA_037957365.1 Torreya grandis | reverse complement strand
AACATATGAAAATGACTTGGCTCAAAAAAAAAAGGCATAGACTAGTGGTGATCTGTGATCCAAATTAGAAGTGTTTGAAATATATCAATGGCAAATAAGAATATGAGTGTACAAGGTAGCTAGAAAAATGTGAAATAGAAAATGAAGATTAAAATATCAACATTTAATCTCTACATGTAAGATAATTATAGTACTTTATGTGTCAACTAGTTTCATCCATGAATTTGACAATATTGGCCCATATAAGATTTCATAGAAAATAATATTGATTCTAAATTTAATGTAAATATATTTTCTATGATGTATGATGAGTTACTTAAAAAAAAATTCTTTGATCTTAGTAAACATAAATTTACAAATTTTAGTTATGAAAAATTAGTGCAAATATTCAAATTGAATTAAAATTTTGATCATACACTAAATGCAAGTATAAAAGTGACCTAGGATTAGCAAAAATCTATGAAATTAGAGGAGACCTGAAATGTGGTGCATAAAAAAATAAAAGGGATACATTTAATCTCCTCATTAAAAATTATCACTAAGATAAATGATCAAAGTTGAGATGAGTTCAAATTTTATTTATTTTTTTAAATATCCAATGGCAATGACCCAAGTAAAGTGGTGTGTCTATCGGATAAGGTCAAAAGGATGACATGATGCATGTTTTAGTATATACAACTTGTGAAAGTACATGATGGAGGTATTTCTTGGTTTATTAATATGTTTAAACCATGTATGAGATTAAAGTATGACTAAAAATCACACAAGATTATGTGTTGATAGCTAATTTTATTTGCTCCTTCTCAGGTTCTTGGATCCAAACAATAGATCTTTGTGCATAGAACATGAACAAGGAAAAACAATGTTATGCAAAGTTTGTTTACAATTATTTATTATATCTAATAATGTTGGATTAAAGATGACATAACATATCCAAATAAAAGGCAATAAATTATGCACATATCAAAATATATGAGAGCAAATATTAAAATTTTAGAATAGTATGGATTGAATCTTAAGGAATATCACTTGGACAAAACCTTTCTCTAATAACATATTTTATAAATGATCAAATTTTATGTAGTAGAGTCAAACTTATAACACAAACTTTTTCCATAAAATACAAATGAAGTATTTATATTCCATCATTCATTACATAAAGGACATTGTATTAATAAAATAAAGCATCTCTTATAATCAAAGAAGCTTCCTCAATATTTGATCTCTAAAATATCTCAACCATATAACCTCCTAACCGAAATAAGTAATATATTTTTTACAATAATATTTTTTTGACCTACTAACTAATAATAACCATATTAGTTATATGATAATTATTACTCAGACCGTAATCTATTGGAGTTGAATATTGTGTAAAATTATGTTAAAGAAAATAGATATCCTTTTAGAATGGAGCATATGTGGTTTAACCATATAGATATTCATTATCGATTAATGGAATGGTGGTCCTTGAGTGTGAATTATATGACCATGTACCATTTGGTTGAAAAATGAAGAATATTAAGATAAAAATCAAACAATGAAATAAACAAGTATTTAAAAATGTTCTTATAAAAAAAAAGTCTAAAATATACAATTTCTATGTTTGAATCTGAAATAAAAAGTAATGGGTATGATATAGATACTTAGAATAACAAAAAATAACTACTTTGTGAATATCGCACAATTGTTTCAAGAGAGGAGAATCTATGGCTTCAAGACAAAAAATAAAGAAATATTTAGCTCAAGGAGAGGGATAGGAAACCTCATTTTTTTCATATGTCCACCTTGAAACATAGATCTCATCATTCAATCAAGGAAATAAAAAATAGATAAAAACAAATCATATCTAATAAAGATCTCATTAACTAGGATAGTGTAAGTTTATTCAAAAAAGTGTTTAAAATGATGTCAAAAGAAATATCAGATTTGAACAAGAATTTTTACATGTTATTCTAGAAGTGGTAACTCATGAAGATAATTCAACTCTTATTTAGGCCACATCTAATGAAGTTCTTAAATTTGTCATTTCTAAAATGAACTAAATTAAAGCTCTAGGTCCAGATGGATTTCCAAAAGCCTTTTTTCAAAAGTTTTTGGATGTCATTAGAGAGGATGTGGTATATGTGGTTAATGAATTTATTGATTTTGTTTAGATGATAAAAGAATTTAATCACACATTCCTTGTCTTGATTCTTAAGAAGTAAAGAACTATTAATTTTTCTAATTTTTTCATAAATAACTTGTGTAATTCCATTTATAAGATCATTACTAAGATATTATCTTTAAGATTATAACCAATTATGGAGCTATTATTGAGGCTTAGCAAGGAGGTTTTGTCCTCGATAGATAAATCCAAGACAATATCATTATTATCCATGAATCTATACACTCTGTGGATAAAATCCAAAGTGTTGCAATGGTGATACAATTTTACATGTCTAAGGCTTATGATAAATTAGATTGGATCTTTTTAGATAGATTCATGATAAAATTTGGTTTTTAGACAAGTTCAAGAAAATTATAAGGCCTTTTATCTCTACTTACATGTTTTTAGTTCTTGTAAATGGTGTGGCACAAGGTTTTTTCATAATTGGCAAAGGAGTTAGACAAGGGGATCCATTATCCCCTTTTATATTCATCATTATGGTAGAATATTTGAGCTAATTTATTTCAAATGTTATGAAAATTGGAGAGCTAAAAGTTTTTAAACCAGCTAGGAATGTGAATCTAGTATCTCATTAACAATTTGTTGATGATATTATTCTTATGGTAGAGGCATTCATTAAGGAACAATTTTTTTTAAAACAAACTTTGATTATCTATGAACAAACTTCAAATTAAAAAGTAAATTTTGACAAAAGTTCATTTTTATTTTTCAATATGACTTTGGGAAGGTAAATAAAAATTGATCAAATTTTAGGCTACCAAGTTAAATAAACTTGATCATCCTATATGGACATGCCTCTAATTAGAAACAACCTTTCAGTTATAGCTTAGAATCCTTTAATGGTAAGATTCTAAGTAAAGTTGAATGGATGGAAAGGGAAGCTTAATTCTCGGGATGGAAAACTATTACTTATCAAAAGCATTTTTTAGAGTCTTTAGGTCTATGTTCTTTGTCTTTTCAATCTACCGAAGAGCATAGATTACAAGCTTAATAAAATCAAAAGGAATTTTTTATGGATAGGTATGGAAGAGAGAAATAGAATCCATTTGGTGGGTTGAGAAAAATATTTCATAGCCAAAATAAATAGAGGTCTAGGCATTAGAATATTAAATTGGATGAACAAAGCTCTTCTCTCCAAATTTATCTAATGATTTCTTAAAATCAATAGTACTTGGGATACTATTTTAAGATTTAAATACTTGGATGGTATAAATCCTATGTGTATTTTAGAAGATGAATAATTTATTTAGGGCATCACTTCTAGAATTTTCTAAAGTCAAACAAAGATATTATCTCCTTAGGTTCTAAATGGAAACTAGGAAATTCTATTCATGTCAATTTCTAGAAAGATGCTCAAATTTTAGACCAACCTATAAATATTTCAAAACCATGGAAGTGATTTCTTAATAACATTTAAAACAAATATGGAAATAAGGTTCAATATTATTGGAAGATTAAGAAAGGTAATAAAAGTTATTAAAGGTTGAGTATTTATAATTTAGATAAAAAAGATAATAATTATCTAACCTAAAAAATTTGTTGAGAATCCATCATCTATCAAAAACCATCAATGAATATCAATTGGTTTTGAAACAATCTATTGATGGATAATATTAAGTTAAATTTAGGTATAGTTTGGTGGCTAATATTCCAAAAACTGATGTGAATTGGGATAGATTATGGAATAAATAATTGATCACCAAAGTAATTTTTTTTTGGGTGGCTATCTAAAATAAAGTCTTATTTATGGATAGTTTAAGGAAAATATATTTCATATTGGTCAATATGCTCCCTATGTGTGAAAATAGGAAACAAATTTTCATCTACTAGTTGACTGTTCTTTTGCTAATGAGGTTTGGAGCTTCTTCTTTAACAAATTCAATGTCCTTTGGGTAATATTTGGTTTTATGTTTGACTTTTGTTAGTGTTGGGATTTTCCTTTTTAAAATTATATTCTAAATAAAATTTAGAATCTCACATTTCATCATGTCAATTAGAAAATTTGGGGCAAATAAATAACAAAAATTTTAGGAATAAAAAGTGCACAAGTTTGACTTTAGCTAATAATATTTTTTAGGATATTATGGAAAGTTTCAATGTTATGTCTAGTGGAAAAGGAAAAAGTTTGTAAATGTATGAAAAATAACCAGCTTTAAACTGGTCAATTGATTCTTTATGCATTGGTAATATTGATCCCAAAGATGAAATAAAAAATAGAATTAAATGGAAACTTCCACCTATTGTATGACTAAAGCTCAATTTGGCCAAGGCATCCAAAGGAATATAGGACCCTCATGAGGAGGAGGGATTTTAGGAGATCACCAAGGGAGATTTGTTTTTGCCTATGTTGGTGATATGGAGATCAAAATGAACCATTGTGAAGAAGATATTGTTCCCCTTTGGAGGTTAAAATGGATAAATAATTAGATTTTCAACATCTCATTATTGAGGGAGACTCAATGAATATAATAAATTATCTTTCCAAGAAAAACATAGTGAGTTAGATTATTAAATAAGTGGTGGATGAGTCTATTTCTATTTTATATTATAAGAAATAAGTGGTCATTCAATGTGTATATCATAAAGGAAACAAATTTAATAATCATTTCACCAATAGGGGAGTTAGATATATTAATTTTACTAGTTAGACTATGAGATAATAATTACCTCATGATATTTGTTATAGGATTGTTGAGGAAGTTCTTATTTAATGCTCAAAATGGTTGATAATGTGAGGGTCTTTGCCACTTGTGAAAATAAAGTTCCTTGGAACTTTATGTTTAAGTGTCTTTATTTTGTTATGTTCCTTTTTAATATTAATTAACTTGCTCTCTTCAAATTACCTAGAGAGGAGTTTTTAGATTCGATTGGAAGCACATCAATAATGGATTTGAGTGGGATGGCACAATATACTCAAGATGAACTATCATTTCAAATTTGGGGAGCCCAAAAAACCCCTATTTAAAGTCAAATAACTACATCTAGATCACCTTGTTCTTCATGGGACTTCTTAACAAAATAGAACCCAATATGCCAAAGGAGGTGAAAAATAATGAAGTTTGGGATATCCTCCAAATAAGGGGAGTGTGGAATTTGATGCAGAAAATATAAGGTCATTAAAAACATGCCTTGACCTTATGTTTTGATTCCTAAAACAATAAAACTTTGAACATCAATGAAGTATTGCTTGATATATCTAAATAATTGATCACTCACATCGGTAAACTAGAGATGGCAGTGACAAAATTGTATAAAATGGGTAGATATTACAAGAAAGATAAAAATGGATTTATTCTAGAAGGAGAAACTTTAGAGGTGCTACATAATGAGTTCAATTGTGAATTCTTATTGAGACCATATTGAGATGTGGACTTACATGTATCACTCTTGAAGGTAGTTTTAATATTGTTAGTTGGTCTCTATTTATCTTTCTTAATTAATTTAGTCATGTTATACCCTTGAGTTTAATATTCTATATTTTGCTTTCTATGGAAACCTCCATTGAAAAAGTTAAAAATGGTAAATACACATTTGTTAGGCATGAAGGAGTCATTTTCCTCATCCATAAATATTTCAAAGGGATGAATCAAATTACCCCTAAACTTCCAAAACTACATTAAAGTAAAGATAAAGTTAGGAAAGTGTAGAATATTTGGATTAAGTATCCATGAAGTAATATTGAAAAGGATAAAAAATAGAGTACCACCAATAACCCACCAAAATATCAAGGATTAGTATTATTACCTAACTAATAAGTACTACTAAGGATCCTCCTACTTCTATTTATAAGGTATAAAACACTAGAAAAATAGGGTTTTTAGTTGGGTAATAAATCACAATTGAGGATGTGGTTGAAGGTGAAGAAGAGACCAATACATATAAGTGGCCTAAAAGGGAGAAAAATAATTCTACAACTAAGAAAAATGGTAATAAAAAGAGAAAATTGAGGGATGGATCTAAGGAGAAAGAGGTGGAAGAACTAGGTAACCAATATCATGATCCAAATGAAAAGTTTAATGCCATGGTTGATTCTCTATAAGGTAAGTAAAGTACTGATAAAATTGAAGAATTCGACTTGTAAAAGTTGATAATGAGGTGGTTTATGAGGGAATGATCTAGAATCAAAATAAAAGTGAAAATGATTCAAAAAAAAGATAGAATGATACATAAAGATTCTGATAATGATCATAACATATAATTCAATGCTCAGAGATAAGGTTAGTGCCCTAGAATGTGAAAATGACAAACTTAAAAATAACATCATTTATTTGTTTAATTGTAGTAACATGGACATGCGTGAAAGAATTTAGAATGTAGAGAATCTAAAAGCACACATTAGGGAATTTTTTGATACAAGAACCTCTTATCAGGGCAAGAGAAAACACATTTAATGTAGTGAATGCTATAAAGACATAGATAAGGAAAAGTTGCTTATTTAGATTGACTCAAACTTAAAATACATGAAATGTTGCTAGGAATATGTCACATGGAACTTGGATATGTATAAGGTTTTTTGTTATTTTCTAGCTACTTTTTATTTTTGATATCTCTTATGCTACTTTAGGACTATTTTTTGGCAATCTTTTAGCTGTTACAATGATTGTTTTACTATGTTTATCTTGAGAACTTGGATGGTCCTTCTATTTTATTTTTGGTTTTACTCTTACTAGGGTTTAGGGTCCCTAGTTAAAAAAAATCCACCTTTAACCTTAATAAAAATCTTACACACAATAATTTACCTCAATGTAAATACTAAATTCTAACATTAATCAAAGGCTTAGTGTTACATCCCATCCCAGTCTTTGAAAATACATTAGTATTCAAGTAAACTAATGATTATTATTATTATAATTATGATGATATATCTAGACATCTATGTTATTTGTTTTGATAGATGTTCTAGTTTATTTCATGGTAGATTATGATTAGAGTAAATTTGTACATGAATTTG
This sequence comes from Torreya grandis, assembly GCA_037957365.1. Taxonomy (NCBI): domain Eukaryota; kingdom Viridiplantae; phylum Streptophyta; class Pinopsida; order Cupressales; family Taxaceae; genus Torreya; species Torreya grandis. Next base: position 300,379 of record JARHVA010005356.1, on the reverse strand, counting down.
GATATAATATATTTTGGTGCATTGGGATATTTTGTGGATATGATGTCATTTGATGATTTGAATTACCTTACAATAGTTCATTTGATGTTTATGCAATTTGAGTATTTTATTATTTTTTTAAAAGCTCATACTAACTACTATTTTATCTAATTGAGGTACCTATAATATTATCCCACCATCATAGATTGGACTGGAGGGAGAGCATCATAGGGGAGGAGGATGTAGATATATACATTGGGAATACAAAGAGTGAAACTGAACACACACATACTTTTGCATGATAAAATGAATTAAGTGTTGATGGTATTTTTTGAATGTACTATGTTTCCTTTTTATTAGTTGTTATTATGGTTAATATTTCATGTGTTTATTTGATTATGGGTCAAATACTTTCTTGTTGTGGATTTATCAATTTGAATATGGATAATCTTATTAATGCTATTTGTTAATCTTGCTAATGTATATTTGTTGTAAGAACTTATATGAATTAGATATGTAGGCTTTATTATGGTTTAATAATTTATGGATGGAAATGGACCTATTTTATTCATTATAAATATAGAAATTAAATAATGTTTATTTAAACCATTTATTTTTATTTGATTATCAAATGTTTTTTAGATTTAATTCTTATCCCTTTTTAGTGGCCTAAGGGACATGGGACAAAATTCACCCAAGCAATTTTATATTTCAAATTTTTAAAAAATATAAGAAAATGATTTGGAAGGTTTTATTAGTATAGTAATTGGATTTTTTCATGAATCATTGCCATGCACTATTCAAACCAGAAATTCAGGAAATTTTGAAGTCTTTGTGGATGTGGAAAGAATTAGGTTTTGTTATAATTGTAGTTTAACTTTGAAATTTGGGTGAAGACCTTTGTTATAGGGTTTCACATGTACCCACCATGCTAAAATAATGATAATGGAAAAAATAATAGACATATAATTATGAATTTTAAGTCAATTGATGAAGAACCCATAGAGTTTCAAGAGATATTTGTTTGCATGCAAAAAATTGAAAGAAATGAAAAATGAATAAGGAGGAAAATTCAAGAGAGGGAAAAGGGGTGGATATAGAAATCCATATTTACCAAATAGGTGGTTGATTTTATTTAGAGGGAGGCATCTATATCCTTCAAACTTAGAGCCGAGCGAGTAGTTTTGTTTTAAAATACAATATAAATTATTGAAGTAAAAATAAATTGGTTATTTAAAAAATTTACTCTAGTTACAAACCCTTGATTTTGGTCAAAATAATTAGGTCTCCTGAATGGTATAAATGGATGTAAATTTGGGGTTTTCTTCTAGCATAGTGAATGTTGCATTAGGTTTTATTTTTGATGGATTAATATATAATAACAATTATTTTGCAAATAACCCCAAGATTATTCATAGGGCCATGGGGATGGGATTTATTCCATCCACATAGCCATGTGAATGGAAATGGAAAGTTGTTTATTCTATTCTAAACTATATTAGTTGTAAAAAGAAAACAAAAAACTATATATTCAAAATATACTTTCTAGTTAACTTATTTGATTTCAAATTTGTCATTTATTTTACTATGAGGGATTTGACATTGTTGACTTCATAGCTGGGATATGAGGATGATTATTTTCTATTTGTTGGAGTATTCATAGGTTTTGATCCTTTTTAGTTTCCATTCCTATTTTCAAAGGTTGGTTGTATGTGGTTCTTCTTCAAAGATGTTTTTTTGAGTTTACAGATTTAATTCATTTGTTTATGTTCTTAGACATATATACTATTAGTTTTGAATTGTTAAGAAGTCATTGTATATGATAGGTAATGGATGAGAATTACCTAAAATATGATTTTTTTTTCATTAATAGCTGGAATTAAACATGACTACCTAGGAAATTATTACCTTGCAGGAGTCCATTTTGAGAGAGAGTAGATTTAGACATTATTAAGTCTATAAAAATTTATTGCTTGGTATGTATTTTTGGTTATTATACATGGTTATAGGTTCATGTTTATATTGAGTATGTGCATTTCTAGCCATGATTGATTATCTTAAGTTAGTTCTTGATGACTCATAGTTGCATATAATGTTTTAAATATATATATATAATGTTTGGTTGGTTACATATGTTGGTTGTAGATGCACATTTGTTGTATTTTTTTGCATTTCCATCCATGCATAAATTCCTACAATGGGTTCTTAATAAATCTAAGTTATATATATATATAAAAATTAGAATGAACTTTTGTTAACTATATATTTACACTTGCATTAATTAATATGTTTTTATAGCCATGTATATCACTTAAGGTTGGATATTATTAACTATAAGTTGAATATAACATTCCATATGAATATCATAATATTTTTGGTTGTTTATACATGTCTATGGATGCAATTTTTATTATGTATGTGCATTTCTAGCCATGCCTTAAACTCAAAATTCGTTCTAAAAGACTCCAAGTGAACTTGACATTTGAAATATAATTTAGTAGGTAGTTGTAAGCTTTATATATGGCTGTAGAAACATGAATTTTGGTGTATTTTTCAACTCAATGCAGTATTTTGTTTTTTTAATAAAAAGAATGATATGACATGATTTATTTTGATAGTTAATTTTAGAGATAATTTGTAACTACATAGAAATATTGGAGAAGTAATTGTTAAGAACTTCAAAAAGGAAAATGAACAGGATTTTAATACTTAGATATTAGTAATAAATAAATGATTATATATATAATATCTTGGATTTTTACTAAATCCAAGTAGTTGGAGAATGTAAAATTCCTTATGCATTAATAGAGTTTATTGCATTTTAAAAATGTATGATTTTTTAATATATTATTACTAGTATATAATATCTTTTAAATTTATTCTTTATAATCCTTTTTAAACACTTATTCACATTATAGGATGATAGGTATGTGGTCTAAGGATAGCCAACACTTACACATACTTATCATTAGATAACATGAAAGAGATATAACAAGGTATAAAAGAGTATGAGTGTCTATGGATTGACTCTAATTTTTTGAAATATAAATTTATAACAATAAATTTTATTCAAAGTAATGTTATATCTAATGACATTGTCATTCCATTACATTTTCTAGTTTACATGCATATGTGTGATGTCATATTAGAAAGAGGATTTTTTTCTAGGGTCTATATGATTGATGCATGTATTAGTAACTATAATACACATAAATTTGGTTGAATTCTTGATATCCATAGTAAAATTATCTTCCCATACATTAAGGGAAGGTCCATTCCCAAATAGGATGTGTGTTGATATTGATGATCTATGGTTGAAGGAAAATCACATCGATGATGCTCTCCCTTTCCTCAGTTGATCAACCATTTTGGATACACATTCATGGCTATTATATTGATTTTTAACCTATATTATAAATCTCTAATTTACTATTTTACTTACTATCATGTGTTACTATGTCATACAATGATAAAGTATAACATTTTTACATTTAGTATTATTGTTATTAAATATGATTGTGGTTGTACACTTCATGATGCATAAAGTTGAAAAAAATAGAAGATGCATATTTAGATATAAGAATGGATTATTTTATTGTCTTATTGTACCATTAATTATGAATACATGTTATGAGATGGATTTTATCTTCTATACTATTAAATGTTATCTAAAAGGTAAATATATCATGACTCAACCAATTTGTTAGTTGTATTTTATGTACATGTTTTATTATATATATTTAGTTATCAAATTCTAAATTATTATGTTAATTAATGAATAATATTATATTTATAGTATGTTATAGTTGTAAACAAAAACATGTCTCTTTAGTAAAACCTAGTGGATTTCATATATAGATAATGCAACATCAAGGTGTTATGGTAATGGATGATGAAAGAAAAGTTGAGCTCAAAAAAGGTGCCTAAGGATTAGGTCGTAGAAGAAAGGTTTATGAACATTAAAATTTATTTTTGAAAACTATTATGATAATGAATATAATATAAAATATGGACCCTATAATTTATTCTAGAATATTGATGCCTAAATAACCCATTAAGTAGATCACCAAGTTTTAAAATTATTTTAAATGTGAAAGTATAGAATATCCCAAGCAATTTAAGTTCACTAGCACAAATTTGAAAGGTCACACATGATTATAGTGGGATCATGTTAAATATGAAATATCGTGCATATAAAAAGATAAGATGAAGACTTAAAATATATCTTTTCATGAATTTGAAGACTAAATTCATCCCTAGAGATCATAAAATGAGTTTGTTAAATAAGATTCAAAACTTTTGATAGAGGGAAATGAGCGTATGTGATTATAGTAAAGATTTTTACACATTTACCATTAGAGAGGATAATTTTGAACATAATGATAATAACATTTTGGGAACTAATTCACCTAACACATTTATGAGACATGAATGTTTTTATTAAGTGATTCTTGGGTAGGCTTGTCATTATTTATCTTCATGACATATTTATTCTCAATTAGAAAAAATAAGAACACTTTTGACATTTACACAAAGTGCTATAGAAGTTATGAGATGAAAAGTTACATTTAAATTTAAAGAAATGTAGTTTTACTTAAAATAAATATTATAATTATATATTTTTAATTCCAAAGAAGGTTTGAAGATGGATCTAGAGAAGGTCTGAGTTACGTATTATTGGTTTTCACTAAAAAATTAATTTTGAGCACATAGTTTCCATGGATTTGTGAGTTTTGATATGAATTTCAATGATAAAAGTGATAATTTTAGAGGTAGTATAGAAAGATAGAAAGTATTTTTTATGGACAACAAAATCAAAGCATAGTTTCAATAAATTTTAAAATAAAATAATTGAGTGTCTAGTGCTTGCATTATAAATTTTTTGCTAAAGTATTTCTTATAAATTTCAATGATAGTGACATATAAATATGTGGAATATTGATTCAAATAAAACATATCAAATATTCTAGTGAAAAGTTAACTAATCTAAAATGTAACTACTCCGTAAATGATTAAGAGTTTTATGCAATTGTGATGCAAGAGCATCACTTATAGGAGGATTTTGATTTCAATTTTGGTTTGTTTTTCCTAAATTTAAGATTTTTGATGCTTTTTAGGGCCTTGATATGAATAAAACATCCTTATATTTCAAATTGGTAGGTTATAATTACTTCTAGATAGTTTGAATTTCAAATTCCTAGTTTTCCTGCCAAAACATGATTTTTAAAAAATTGAATAGTTTGCTTGTAGTTACCCTAGAAGGGGTAAATGAATGACTTGGTAAAATTTACAAAAAAAGATTATACACCTATTATTAACCCTTAAATACATGTCAAGGTTTCAATTACTCAAGTGTATATAATAATGGCTTGTTACAAATACATGTCTTCTTAAGTTGCCTTTTATGAATGTTGGAATGTTCCTCTAGGTAGTTATAGTAGTTATACACATATACAACTTGTAAATTTTTATTAAGGAATTTTTTTAATTAAATAATAAATAAACTCCTAGTTTTTAATATTGACATAAATAGCACCTATTTTCTATGTTTACATATTGCTTGTTCCTAACTGTGTAACCTATTTATGAATGGAATGATCATGAAATCATCTTGAAAAAGATACCAAAGTTTTGGTAAGTTTATATGTTGTATTTAGAATGTTAATTTCACATTTCCTTTTATTTTTATCATTTTTTTGGTATCAAATCCATTGTAGACATGTAGAAGCTTCTTATTTCCTACATAGTCAATGCTATGTATCTAGGGATATGATATATTATTGTATATGGTTTGATGGAGATGCTGACATGTGGCATACATCCCCTTAGTTATATGGGTACAATATATTAGGATAATAGAGTAACTTGTTGATACATTGGGTAATGGTTGGCCTACATTGGAATTAGGAGGTTACCCATCCATGGGTTAGATAGATGTATATATATAGGAGATGATTATCATGGTAAAGATATCAAGTAAGCATTGAGTCTTCTATTGTAAGAGGATATTGGAGGTTGTCCCCTAAAAGAGACATTGTGGAGTTATTCCTTCCTAAAGGAGTATTATATGGTGTTTCCCTACCTTAAGGGTATTTTTTCATATATTGAATATCAAGATCCTATCAAGTGGTATCAGAGCTTCTATTTGGGCAATTTGTGGAGAAAAACCCTAATTTTTTAATCATCAATAACTTTTGATTGGTTCTAAATTTTTCCATAGATTTTTAACTGGATATGCATAATATTTCAAATAAGTCACAGTAAAAAAATAGAGATTTTTTAATTCATTTTGAGGGAGTTATTTCTATTTTAGGGTTTATAATAATTTCACTATATCTTCCAAAATATAGGGAATTTTTATTAAAAATTTACTGAAGATGTAAGCAGATATAAAAGAAGCACAGTAAAAATTTCAATTTTTTTTTGATTTGTTTGAAGTGATTTGTTGCAATTTTATGGATTAGTTTTGACATTTTAGGGTTTCATGAACCTTAATTTTTTTGTGGATCATGGAGTTGCAAACATTTTCAGGGGAAGATGATATTGATGATATAGAATGGTGGCACCTTTTGGAGAATAATTTTATAAAAAAATTTGGGCAAAGATGATTACTTCCTTTTTTGTCTAGGCCTGAACTACATTGGTTTGATCAATTGAGTTATACAGAAAGGTTTTCTCCATGGAAAGAAATGGAACAGATCTTTTTAGATTGTTGGGCTATAAAAAAAGTAGAAAAAGAAGAAGCAGTAGAAGAAGAAGAAGCAGAAAAAGAAGAAGAAGAAATAGAATAATCAACAGAAGAAGAAGAAGAAGAAGAAGAAGAAAAAGAAGAAGAAGAAAAAGAAGAATAATAATTGGATGATAAAGGTTCAAATTATTTGGCTCTAAAGAAATATGAGTCAATTTTTAAATTTCATGGATGCATTCAAAAGAAAAGGGTTATTGTGTCCATAAACCCTACCAGTAAGTATAACTTCATCAACATGAATGTGTCCAAGCATCTACATGTTCAAACAAATAATATAAAAAAGGTTCAAGTAGATGGTAAGAATATTTCAATGTTTGAATATCTAAAGCTCATTATGGAAAAATATGTTTTGCATTCAAATTTTTATGCTTTGGATATGGATGATGTGGATATAGTTTTTAGATATCCATGGTTAGAGACTTTGGGAACAATGAATATTAATGTTTAGAAAAAGTTCATGAAGTTTTGGTATAAGAAAAAGAAGACCACTTTACAAGATATCATAGAGAACAAGGCACCAATAAAAATCCAAATAGATCGTGAGGATGAGATTAAAATAGGTGATGAAGATCATAATAAAGATTTAGATGATATAAATAAAGACACACTACAAATTAACACTTCATCTACTCAAGAGACAAAGAAGGAAAAGGTGGAAGAGGTAGAAGCAAAGGTGGATAAGGTCAAAGTATTGGAAAAGGTTGAGGTATATAGACACCCACATCATCATGAGAGGAAACAATCATGGAACCAGGTGAGAAAGTGTCATAATAACAATCAATTTATCTATACAGGAAATAAAATTTCCAATCATTATAGATATGCATGGAATACAAAGAAAAAATACTATGGCACATGGAATGGATGGGGAAATCATTATGAATATGCATGGAATAATACCTACTATGGTCATGGTTGGAATCAGAGAAGCATAGTAGAATATGGTACATGGAATAAAAAGAGGAGTAATTATGTTGGGACACTAAAGCAATATAATTATGATCATGAACAAAATCACAGGAGCACAAGGGGCTTTGGAAATAAGCTTGGAGAGCTATCACCTGCCAAGATCACATTTGGATGGATAGATGATCGAGATTGGAGATAAGTGTGCCATGATTTGAAGCACACTCATTATTTGGTTTCTTCTTATGTTTCAGGGATGAAACATGTCAAGGAGGGAAGTAATGCTATGTACCTAGGGATATGATATATTATTGTATATGGGTTGATGGAGACGCTGACATGTGGCATACATCCCCTTAGTTATATGGGTATAATATATTAGGATAATAGAGTAACTTGAGGAAGTAATACATTGGGTAATGGTTGGCCTACATTGGAGTTAGGAGGTTACCCATCCATGGGTTAGATAGATGTATATATATAGGAGATGATTATCATGGTAAAGATATCAAGTAAGCATTGAGTCTTCTACTGTAAGAGGATATTGGAGGTTGTCCCCTCGAAGAGACATTATGGAGTTATTCCTTCCTAAAGGAGTATTATATGGTGTTTCCCTACCTTAAGGGTATTTTTTCATATATTGAATATCAAGATCTTATTAGTCAAAGAGAAACTTGATTAGAAAAGTAGAACAAAGAAGGAAAAGAGACTAATTAATGGATAAAGAGTGTTCCCATGGTTGAGATAGATCCCAAACATATTTCATAGTGTTAAAAAAGTTCTTATATAGATCACATACCAATTTATTTCCTCTTGGGTCTGAATAGGGGTAAGAAACCCTACAACTAGGGTTTTGATTATTTAAGGGGTTTCAACCATACAAATAAGTTGACAATTTGTATTATTGTTAGGTTTAATGTAACCTAAGTGAATAAAATATTTACATTCTTGTATGGAAATGTTTATATGGATTTTGAGGGTTTGTGTTGAATAAACCTATAAATAGGCCTAATTGAGGAGACTTAGTGATAGAAAGAAAGTCTAGAGAGAGAGTCTAACCAATAAATTTGGTAAAATGGTGTATCTAGATATATGATATCTAGAAAGAGTATCAAAATCTATTTACAAATCATATGTTTTCCTTATATGTTAAAATATAGGAAAAAAGGTTACTAAATAGGGCTCAAGGTATAGACAAGTGGGTAAGATAGGTAGAGTTAAAACTTTATCATAAGTTAATCAAAGTAATTCTAGTAGCAGAGCCAAGAAAGGACATATGGAAACAAGTGGGAGGTAATATATTCCTTGAAAGAGAGATAATCTAGTAGTTCTTTGATAAATTATTTGGGAAAGATTTAAGATGCCACCAAGGAGGAATGTAGTAGGTGAGAGAGCAACAACTATATAGATGAGGGATGCCACTTTTTAGGAGTTTAGGAACATTAGGGTTAAGTTTGATTCTAGAATCACAATAGTGGTGGTTAACTAGAGAAGGGTAGTACTCACATGTGATTTTAGTGAGCAAGAAGAAGATGAATCGTAGGCACCAAAATTGGAAGATGAAAGAGAGAGAGAGACAGAGAGAGAAAGAGACTAAGGAACAAAAGTTTGAGAGGTGATTAAAGGTATTGAAATGGTAGGGATCTAATCCCAAATTATATATTATAATATATGTAGGTATCCTCAATAGAGAAGAACTCTTTGATTGGATAAGGGAGTTAGACAAGTACTTTGATATTGAAAATGTCCAAGAATAATAACAGGTGATGTTTACTAAAACAAAGTTGAAGGGTCATGCATCCCTATGGTGGTATTATATTAAATATGAGATCAAGAAGAAAGGAAAGGCCAAGATCAAGTCTTGGGATATGTTGGTTACAAATTTGAAGAGTGAATTCTTGCCTAATGACTACATCACTACTTTGTATAGAAAGCTCCAAAACTTGAAATAAAAAGAGATGGGGGTGAGAGAATACACTGAAGAGTTATAAAAATTGAGAAATATATTAGGTCATATTGAAGATGATAATGACAAGGTGTAAATTTATCTTAATGGCTTGAGATACAACTTACAGGATGAGTTAAAACTATATAATCCTAAAACACTTGAAGAATGCTACTAGTTGGCATTGAAGGATGAAGACAAACTCAATAGGAAGAAAAAACAACATAATAAAGGTAAGGGAAGAAGTTTTAAAGGTAGAGTAAATTAATGGGGTAGAGGATATTCATAAATAAGCAACCAAGAAGAGTCTAGTACCTCACAAGAGCATCCCTCTAGTTTAAGAGGTGGATTTAGAAGTAGGAGACCTTATAATAGAGGTGGATATACACCAAGGGGTAGAGAATCAAGTGGATTTTTAGGAAGATGTTTCAAATTTAATAAATTTTTTGGCCATAGATTATGGGAGTGACTAGAGGATCAGCCTATAGGGAGTTAAAAAACTGATGGGAGAAACTAGATTGCATAAGGAGATGAGGAGGAGAGTGTTTGCTCTCCATCACTTGTGGAGGAACTTGAATATAGAGAATAATTAATAATGAGGAGGGTGTTGATAAATCCACCCAATGAGAATAATACACCATAAATGAAGACTCTTTCTAGGACTTCTTGTAAATGCTAAGGTAAACATTGTAAAATGGTCATAGATCCAAAAAGTGCAGATAATATAATTTTTGTTCAAATGATTGGTAAGATTGGGTTGAATAATTTACCTCAACCTACACCATATAATGTTTCATGGTTTAAAAAGGGTTAGAAATTATTGGTAAGTGAGAAAATTTGGGTAGAATTCTAAGTTAGAAGTTACAAGGACAAGTTACTTTATGATGTCATCCCCATGGATGTTTTTCTTATTCTTCTTGGAAGGCCTTGGAAATATGATAGGAAAACCACTCATGATGGAAGAATGAGTGTGTACACATTGGTAACAGATAGAGTTATTCATACCTTGTTGCCCATGAAGGATGAGGAAAATGATCAATAAGTTGGCTCACACATGATGTTGGTAAGTGGTAAAGAATTTTTGAATTCCATTAATGAAGAGAAATTAGGATTTGCATTAGTAGTCAAGCCTAGGACTATTATGATATCCATAAATATAAATGAGCTTCCCTAATAAATCAAATATATGTTGGAGGAATATACAAAAAATAGTTTTTGATAAGATGCCCAACACATTATCATCTATGAGGAACATCACACAACACACAGACTTTGTTCCTATAAAAAGACTACCTAATAAGGTATCCTATAAGATGACCCTTAAATAAAATGTAGAGATAAAAATACAAGTTCCATATTTGCTTGATAAAGGACTGATCAAAGAAGGTCTTAGTCCTTGTGCAGTACCTATAGTTTTGGTGACAAAAAAGGAAGGTGAGTGGAGAATGTTAACTAATTCTAGGGCCATAAAAAAGATCATAATTAGGTATAGATTTCCACTTCCTAGAATGGAGGATTTTATGGATTTATTGAGTGGATAAAAATATTTTTATTTAATTGATCTTCAGAGTGGGAACTACCAAATTAAGATTAGATAAGGAGATGAATGGAAGACTACCTTTTTAAAAATGAAGGTTTGTATGAATGGTTGGTTATGCCATTTGTTTTGACCAATGAACCAAGAAAATTCATGAGATTAGTTAATAAATTCCACAAGTATTTCATAGGCATGTTTGTAGTAGTGTATTTGGATGACATACTTACCTATAGCCATATTAAGGAGGAGCATCTTCACCATTTAGATCTAGTCATGAAGAGGTTGTAATAAGAAAGGTTGTTGATCAACCTCAAGAAGTGTGAATTCATGAAGTTAGAGATTTTTTACCTTGGATTTGTCATATCACAAGACATGATAAATATGGATAAGAATAAGGTGAAGTCAATCATGTAGTGGCTAACACCTAAGATGGTAGGAGAGGTAAGAGATTTCATGGTATTGCAAGCTTTTATAGGCAGTTCATTAGGAATTTTAGTGCAATATGTTATCCTATAATAAAAAACATTAATGGATACAATAAAAAGTTTGTATGGAATGAAAAAGTAGAGAAAATCTTTTAATACTTGAGGCAAAGCATCACAGAGCAACCAATACTAGTAGTGTTACACTTCAATAAGTTATTTCAAATGAAATGTGATGCAAGTGGAGTATAAATAGGGGTTATACTAAGCCAAGAGGAAAAACTTATAGCTTATTTTATTGAGAAGTTGAATGATGCCAAGAAGTATTCATCCTATGACATGGAGTTCTATGCAATGGTATAAGCATTGAAGAAGTGGAGGCATTATCTCATGCCAAAGGATTTCATTGTATATATAGATAATCATGAACACTAATTCATCTATAATCAGCCAAAAATATACCAAAGACACATGAAATGGGTAGAGTACATATAGAATTTCACCTTAGCCATCAAGCATAAACAAGGACAAAGTAACAAGGTTGTAGATGTATTAAGTAAGAAGGTCTTATTGGTGTATAAGATATAGTTAGAGACTATTGGAATTGAATCCCTCAAGGACATGTATAAAGATGATGAAGACTTCAAGGAAGAATACAATGCTTACAATCACCCAAGTATACTCAACAAGGAGCCATGGTTGGATTTTGTCTTACAAGATGGATTGATGTTCAAAAGTGTGAAACTATATGTGCCAAGAAGTTTAATAAGGGAGAATCCAATCCAAGAGAAGCATAGTATAATTATGACAAGCCATTTTAGGCTTGATAAGATGTTGTATTTGATCACTAAGCACTACTATTGGTATAAAATATAGGAAGAAGTGAGGGGTATGTTTAACGATTCAAAAAAATTCAATTAGATAAAGGTAAAATCACTAATGTAGGTTTGTATCTATTGGCCCATTTTGGCCTAGATACTTAGGTTCTACTTGGATAGAGAAGTTGAGAAAAGTTCTTGACCCATAAATGATAACAATATGGAAAAAACAAGATTTTAAAATCCAAAACATCTCAAAAATCATGAATAAATGGACTGGATAACTTGATTATGTATTTTATAAGTATGCTTAGAAAGCCTCTTAGGCCAAAATATCACATGGGCACAAAGTTAGTCATGCCTAAATAATTCTCTACAAATTTTGTATCTTGATGAGCTTGTTATCTCAAGATATAGGTCATTAAATTTGAACTTGTAGAGTGGTACATGCATGGGGACATCAAGTTAAGGATACAAAAAATATCCATTTGAATCCAAATGTTCCAAGGATGAATGCATGGTTAAAATGTCCAAATCATGGAAGCTCAAGTTTAGATCCAATAATGAGTGGGTGATCAATGTTATTATTGGGTCCAAAAGATCCAATGGATCACATTAAATCATATAGTCAAGATCAATGGTGAGATCGTAGTCAAAAGGTCAGTGTATCCTAAAAAAATGAGACGCTGAAAAGTGTTAAGATCTTAGGTATTTAAATAAAGATCTAATGGCGTATGGTGACTGATGAAGATAGTGGGTCTAAGATGATTGATGGTGCATTATCCATCATACCAAAGTAGATAAATGGAGATAATTAAGTCAAAAATTCAAAGGATCTTGAGATCAAATGAGGAGATAAGAAATGGCATGATCATAGTGACTTATTGGATCAATGGTACATATTCAATCAAGTGGAAGGATAATGATACCACATGTTCAATTAGGTAAATGAGGTTGAGGATGTGTATAGGGTCAAATATTCATCAAGATCTTGAGAATAAATGAAGAGCTACTAGGTGGCATATTTTTATAAACCTAGATCAAGATCAAGGGCCAATATCAAAATTTAAAGCTATGAGACTTTGAATAGAGATCAAATACATTTGAGGTTAAACCAAAGCAAATATTTCAAAGGGATACCATGGAGGAAAAAACATAAATTTTGATAGGTTCATTTCTAAATGTATAAACATGATTATGACCCTTCTCTCTATTTATACATGCCACAAATAAACTAGTAAGGAGCGATCAATGTTGGAACAAGATCATAATAGATTGATCCAGCTATTATTACTACATTGATACAAAAATTTAGATTTCAAACAAATTTATCCTATTTTTGTAACCATAAAGAACATCAATGTAGGTCATAAATAGATTTCAAGGCACTGATATGGTTGATATAGCCACCTTTTAGAAGTAATATTAAATATTATGATCTTTTCTAATTGAATCAATGTTATAAAAATTGAAATATTGGTCATTATACTCCATTCTCCATCCTTCTACGCATGATCCCTATTTATTTCATCCCATTATAATATAAATATAGGCTTCTAAGACTTGAAATATAACCCCTCTCTTTGGTATGACTAAACACTACCAATATTTGTACTATAACACCTATTTGATGTATTAAAAGACTAAATTCCTCCATTTTCAAGTTCAATCAAATTGTGTCTTATGAATTCATTGATGTGGTTAAGTGAATTTATGTTTTCCTTGACTCTATCTAAGTTTTATTACCTTTGTATATTTTTTTAGTAGTTCTCACAGGTCATTCTAAGTGTATATATAGTTTATTAGCTAGTGGACAAGTGGACAACTCCCTTCCCATGCTACGTTGATAGCTAGTCAATGCCTTGTGAAATACTTATGTAGAAGATGATCAAAGATTGAATGAATTAATATTTATAAATCTTGAATGTGTCTTATATTTTTTCTTGTGAAAGTATAAGGATCAAAATATTTGGTTCATCACCCCCCTTTTACATGCTTTCATATATTATTTTTAATCTCTCTGTCCTTTTTCCCAGTAAGAAGCTAGTTTAGGTTTACTATAGGTGATCACCCCAAAATGAAGATGACATTATCTAGAGTTATAACCCAAGGTTAGTTATCCCAAAACCTAGATTAAATCCTATGTTGGACTAGGTTTGAGTAAGAGGACCTAAACAAACTCATTCTTAGCTAGGGTGCAATCTATTATGCCAATAGTTCTAGCATGCCCAATGGGACCAGGTCTCCTAAAAGAACTAAAATATTGAGATAATGAGAAGCATATATAGTAGAAAATGATATCCGTCATTATAAAGAGATAAATATATTTAAAGTTACAAAGTTCATATCATCATCTAGATAACATTCTCATACCAAAGGTTACTACAAGGTCAACTAGTAAATGTATTCCCCTTGAATTTACTAATTTGCATTCTATTTCATATAATAAAACAATATTTAATAGGAGAAAACCTTATCTCCAAAATAAATATTCATCTCCTGGTCATCTTATTGTCTTAATAAATGTAATCCTCACTACCCAAATGGTTATAAGGAATCAATTATTCATCCCATTTAATAGAGGTACTCCACTAAATATGGTTCATTTTGATGACATTCCTATGTCTTCTCTTAAGAGTAACCTATTATTATCAAGAGAACATCAGATAAATGTTATTGAGCACATCTAGGATGTTTCCAATCTTTGTTTTTTTCATAATGTTGTTAAAGATAATGTGGTTAATAGATTGCTTGCTACTTCCTTCAATGGAAAATCATTACAGTGGTATAGAAATATCCCTTTGAATTCCATTGCTACTTGGGTTGAGTTAGGTGCAGCCTTATTTAGGTAGTTTGAAGATAGATATTATCACCTATCATTAGTTGAGTAGCTAACTACCATTCAGAGAGCTCCCCATGAGTTTATGTTTGATTTTAACCTTAGATTCCAAAAGACATGGACTATAATTCATGTAGTGATTAGACCATCCCCAGAATATGCCTTCTTGTCTTATTTGAAAGCCATTAATTTTGATATCAGTATGATGATACATTAAATTGGTGGAATTACCTTTCTTGATGCTTATGAGGTTTCTATAAAAGTAGAAAATAGTTTCATATATGATAGTAAGCTTTCTCTTAGGCCTCTGATGCATATATTCCTAGATTTGTAAACTATTCCACCCCCTAAATCTAAAGTTGTAACCCCTTATAATTAGGATCATGAGATTTTAGAATTGAAAATTTTATTACAATATTTTGGGAATGAAGTAGTTAAACTCTAAAGATAGTAATACCAAGGTAGGCCTTCTCAACAACAAAATTAGACCTCCTATCAACTTTTCAGATATCAAAGGCCTCCTTATCAAGGTTTCAAAGAAAATAGGCCACCTTACCAATCACAAGGAGACATAACCCAAGCTAAACCAAATGTATCTCTTGACCCTAATGTACTAAGAAGTTCAATATTTATTATTCCCACACCCCAAAACAATTTTATGCATGACTTAATTTGATATCCCTCTAACCTTAATGATGCTCAAGACCAAGCCTTGGTATCATAGAACATTAATATGCCATAAATGACATAAGAATAATTCTATCTTCAAGGAAGTCAGTGTTAGGAGACAATATTAGTACCCCAAGAAGAGGCTCAATAAGTCCAAGGGCATCCTGATCCCATTAATGTAAATTGGCAAATGGATGATTATGTTTCTCTCAATCATTATGGTGAGATTAGTAGTTCAAGTGGTCAATTTGTAGCTATAACTAGAGATAAAATAAGAGCCATAGATGAGGCTCAAGATGTAACTAATGCTTCAATTATCCTAAGGTTATTTATAAGAGCACCAAATATCAACTTACTCCCCCTAGAACATATAAAATTTAGAATACAAAAGCTAGGAAGGTCCCTCAAATACCTATGATGCATGAATAACTAGTGGTTAAAAAGGTACAACCAAAGGCTAGTAGAGCCTCATTCAGCATAATATATCAAATGAATAAATAAAATGTTATCATTATCATGTGGGATTCTCTTTCTATTCTAAGGCAAAAATACATGATTGTCTAAGAGCTTTCAATTCTCAAGGTATCTCTAGAACTAACTGAGAGACAAGGTGTTGTCTTAGCTAACTCAGACTAGATAACTAAGAAACAAGATCAATAGGCACATAAAATGGAAAATGTGGACAAAACCAATGTAAAATCAAATAAAAATTATCCCTTTTACCTCTTTGATAATTGGTGACTATCTAGTTCATAACTTTATGGTGGATAGTGGAGCTAGTAGCACTATCATGTTGAAGCAAATTATAGATAAGCTTGGTATTGTCTATGAACCAAATACTAAAGGAATATTACAAATAGATGGGTCACCAAGAAATACATTATTCATCATCAAAGATCTAAATTTTACATTACATGCTTTCCCTAATGTTACCATTCAATAAGATGTGGTTGTGGTGGACTTGCCTCCCTAATTTTCCATGTGTCTGTCAAGGGACTTTACCTCAAATATTGGAGGATATTTATCATTTGATTGGAAATATTTGATGTTGTATACTAGGTATTGTACTAAGGTAACCATACATTCTAAACCTATTGCATAGTTGCATTTAAAACCATATATGCCAAGTGTTGTGAACACTAATTACCTCATCTCATATGAGGTGATGGAAAATAGTGTAGGGGAAACTAAATCACCTTTAGATGGGGTTATATATTTTTTACTTAATGAGTGGGCCTCTAGATCACATGAATATGATCCTTATAAATTAACTACATAATAAGGACTTGGTGTTTATTGACTAAATGAGAAAGATGCACCAATTCCATCCTTGATGAATGATGATGAGTCTATTAATGGTCTTTATAAATTATACTTTTATGGATCAAATAATAAGCATGGTACTAGGGTTGGAATGATTTTTACTTCTCTAGAAAATTAAAGGTATTTCTCATCTATTAAAATTCAATTTGGTTGTTCAAACAATGTTGTTGAATACGAGGCACTAGTTCATGGTTTTTAATGGGATGGGAAGATGAAAGTCAACACCTTACAATTCTTTGGTGATAGTGAACCTATATTTCACCAAGTGAGAGGTCTTAATGTATTATAAAACCCGTTTATTAAATCTTATAATCTTAGGATATTGTCCTTTCTTGAAGAATTTTAGGCTTTCAACATTTAGGCAATACCAAGAGATGAGAACAAACATGAAGATAGGTTGGCTATCATTGGTGAACAATTTAGTATCCCAGTTGATGTAAGAAATAAAAAGGTACAATCACACATTAAATTTATTAAAATGCCTTCTATCCCAAATAATAATGACAATTGGAAAATGGTTGAATATGATCATCAGATTGTTAGATTCTTGTAAGAAGAGGTTGAGTTTTCTTTAGGAAATCAGTTAAAGTACTTATAACAGTATGGTGATTATATTATGCAACTAAAAATAAATAAGTTTCATAAGGGATTGGTCACACTTGAGAACATATTTAGTGGTGATGATGAGTTGAGGAAATGCAAGTCAATTTTGTCATCAAAGGATGAAAACTATGCCAATATAGAAGTTACACTTGGTAAGAGCTTAAAGTTACGTAAGGTATGTACTTATTCAAAAAAGGAAGCTTTCATTGAAATGTGTACAAGTTTTGCTAATGTATTTACATGGAAATATAGTGATCTCAATGGATTTGACACATGTTTAGCTCAACACACCATTGAATTAGAATCTAAAACTAAGTCAGTAAGATAAAGATAAAGGTCTATCAATATAAAACTTGAGCCTTTGATGAGAGATGATATTTTTAATCTCATTAAGTTAGCTATTATATTTCCAATCAAGCACTCAACTTGGGTGGTAAACCTTGTCCCAATATATAAAAATAATAATGAAATTATATTGTGTGTTGGATTTCATGACTTGAATAAGGATTACCTTAAATACCACTATCCACTACCATCTATGACATACAATTTATAGTTGGTTGCATGTTTAAAAAAGTTCTCCTTATTGGATGGATATAGTGGTTATAACCAGATTTTGATCAAGGAAGAAGACCAATTTAGGACAACCTTCACCACAAAGTGGTGTACATTTTCATATATAAAGACATCATTTGTTCTATCTAATGCTACATTAATGTTTCATAGAGTCATGCGTATGGTATTCTAGGGCCTTCTTAACAAATATGTGCTAGTATATTTAGATGATGTAGTAGTGCTCTCAAAGGATGCAAGTGACCAAATAGTTTACCTTAATCAAGTGTTTAAAAGGTGTAGGAAATTTGGGATATCCCTAAATCCCAAAAAGTGTCTTCTTAGTTCATGAAGGTAAGGTCCTTGGACATAAAGTTTAAAATCATTGTTTAAGTTTAGATCCTAAAAGAATATCTTTAATTCTTGTACTTTTCTTACCCAAGAACAAAATATCTTTGCAAAGTTTCTTAGGGGAGATAAATTTTATCAAAAGATACATTTCATATTTTTCTACTTTAACAAGATACTTATATCCATGCCAAAGAATAATTAGAGATTTATCTAGTAAAAATAAGGAGTAAGGAGTTTTGAGACAATTTAAGAAATCCATGGCTAGTGATCCTATGCTCATGAACCTATATTTCTCAAAAGACTTAATTTTGTACACCTATTCTAACATTGACACCATTTCAAGCATTCATATGCATCAAAATAATGAGGATTTATATAATCCAATAGCCTTCTTTAGTCAAGACTTGGAAGCATATGAAAGAAGGTACTCTTTTGTTGAAATTAATGTACTTTCAATCATAAGTTCTCTCAAAAAATGTATATACTTGTTGTCTAACAATAAGATACAGCTAATGGTTGCGCATCCAAGTGTCAAGTATTTTATCTTAAACAAAGACATAAATGAGAAAAGATATGGATTATAACAAAGGTAATGGATTATGATGTGGAGATCAAGGTCACAAATTTGATTATAGGAAAATGACTTTAAGAGCATTAATCCCAAGACTTATAAGAAGCTAATGAGGTGGTTATGGTGTCAACTGATGAAAAGGTGACAAATGATCATATCTCACCTTCTAGATGGTATCATGATTTTATAAATTATCTTCAAGATGGTCTTTATCCAACTCATCTAACTCCTTGAAGAAGAAGATATTTTAGATTGAAATCCATTCCATTATTTCTTGTTGATGACATTTTTTTTAAGGACATTAATGGTATGATGTTAAGATACATTGAACCACCTCAAATAGAAAGACTACTTGAATAGTTACATGATGGACATGGTGGAGGGAATTAATAATCATTGAATATAACCCATAATATCATGAGAGGTGGGTATTATTGGCCAAGCATATTTGGTGATTATCATGCATGTGTTGGGAAATGCAGACAGTGTGTTATGTTTGTTAGAAAGTTGAAACTTGCAACCTTACCTCTCTAACCAATTGTAGTGGATCATCCCTTTTTCCAATGGGGATTGGATTTTATTGGTCTCATCAACCACCATTAAATCTTAGGACATAAATGGATACTGACTATTGGTGGTATCTATTGCACCCTAGCTAAGTAAGGGGATTGTTCAGGCCCTCTTTCTCAAACCTAGTCCAATATGGAACTATACCTAGGCTATGGGTCACCGAAACCTAGGTCAGAACTCTAGAGAAGGCCATATTAATTTTTTAGTTAACACCTAAAATAGACCTAATACTAACTTTTACTTGGAAAAGGGAGAGAGATTGACAATAATTCATAAAAACACATAAGATGAGGTGATGCACCAAATGTTTTGATTCTTCTAATTTCACAAGATACACTATAAGGCACATTCGAGACTAAAAAAAGGTCACTTCATTCACTATTTGATCAATTTCACATAATTATTTCATAAAAATCATGAAATAACTATCAACCTATCATGGAAGGGAAATTGTCCATTTTCACAATGACCAACAGACTATGTATGCACTTAGAATGACCTATGAGAACTACTAAAACAATGTATAAAAGTAAGAAAACTTAGATAGAGGAAAGGAAATTAAAGATTCACTTGACCACATCAATGAATTCATGAGATACACTTTAATTCAACTTCCAAATGGAGGAATTGAATCTTTATTACCTCAAATAGGCATTATAGTACAGATCTTGGTAGAGTGTAATCAATCTAAAGAAAAAGATCATCTTCAAGGATTAGAAACCTATATATATATATAGAAAAATTGGAATGAGAGAGATGAGGAAAGATGCCTGGAAGAATGGGGAAGGGGTCATTATGATCAAGATTTCCAATCCTCCAATGTTGATCCAGTTATAAAGGATCATCATGTTAAGACTATTTTTATAAGATGGACATAACAACCATATTAGTCCCTTTCAACCTATTTTTGGTCTACATTGATGCTTCTGATAGTTACAACAATGGGATAAAATCATTGTAAATCTTATTCCAGTGTCGATGTAGTTACAATAATTAAATCAATCCATTTTGATCTTAGTAGTGTTGATTTATCCCTATTACCTCCCCATTGGTTCATCTTTATCATATATGAATGGAGGGAAGGGGTCATAATCATGTTACTAGTTTGGGTGATGAACCCATTGAAATTTATGTGTCTACCTCTATGGTATCCCTTTATAATATTGGCTCTAGCTCAACGTCAACTGAGTTGGATTTGAATTTTGATATTAACCCTTGTTGTTGATCTAAGTCCTTGAGATTATGACATTTGTCAATTTTTTGTTGATCCTTAAGATCCCACTATCAGTCTACTCCCTTCATGCACTCTATTTAAATTTCCTTATATGAATGAATATGAGCCATATATCTTTTTGATAGTTTCCATGGTTGTGATACTTGGTAGGAGCTCATTTATCCTTGATATCATTTGACTCTTTGACCCTTGATCACCATTGATCTACTTATTATAATTAAATATGCACTATTAAATCTATTTGGACCCACTAGTCTATTAGTTGCCACATATTGTTGATCTATTTGACATTTACTCAATATCTTGACACTTGGTAGGATCTCATTCATGTTGTCCTTCTAAATCAATTTCCACTATTAATCTCTGATGTATGATCAAATTCTTTCCATTAGATCTTTGTGACCCACTATCACTATATATTACCCACTCACCATTAGATCTTGAACATAACTCCCAAGATTTGGAAACTTGTCACTCTCATGTTAAGCCTAGGAAAAATTGAATTTAAAAGGCTATTTTTTGTAGCTTTATCTTGATTTTTGCACAAAATTCTCACTCTAATTACTTAACTTTGAAGGATTATATCTGTAGATAGAAATTGCACAAAGGCACCAAACTTGTAGATCATGTTTTAGGCATGAAGGACTTCATGTCCAAGCAATATTTTAGCCTAATAGGCTCCCCGAGTGAATATATTAAATACATAACCAACTTACTCTATTCATTTGTGCATGACTTTTGATGATGGTCTAGTTTTCTAAGATCACCAAACTCACACTTTAATCTTGATTAAAATGTTTTAAAAGCTTGAAACTAATAAGGGATATTATCCTAAAGTCCATATGTTCCTTGCGACATTGAATCACTTTTCAATTAGGACCTTGCTCAGCTTCTTAGTCTAGATTAGGCACATATGGGCCAAAATTGGCCAACATCTTTGTTGACTCCATTAGGGAGGATACCTACTATGCTTGAGAACTCAAACCCTATACATGAATTTGGACTTATAAATAATGACAAATTTGATTCATGTTTGTAAAGAACCCTTTTGTCTTATAAAGATAATGAATTCCACCCAAATAGGGAATGAAACAAATAAAATATGGAAGATAACTAAACAAAGTAAAAGCAAACAATCTAATGAGATGGGAAGAACTTGGAGAAAAGCTAAAACAACTATGTATAATGAACTCAGCTTCTTAGTAGAAATGTTTCAAGCCTATCACATTAACTATGATAATAAGTTCCTCATCATCCATATTTACAAGTTGGAAGGTATTGTGGGATTTACAACTGGATATTATATATGGAACATTCCAAAGAGATTCAAACTTTGTATGACTTCTTGGCTTAACTCTATCCTTATCCCTCTTAAGGACCAAATCTCCTTCTTTGAAAATTCTTGAAGAAGCTCTTTTTTCAAAATTTTCCTTTTCTTTATGGATTTACATAAATAGAATGTACTAATGTCCTATCTCTTCCAACTCCATAAGCTTAGGATATCGGATTTACATAGGTTCATTTTCTAGAAACTCAAGTTGATTCATTAGTTCTAGGGAAGGAAAGTCAAGAGAAACATGAATTATTACTTCCTTACCATATACCAACTTGTAGGGGGAGTTGGATATTGACTTCTTATAAGTGAGATTATCATCCCATAGTGTTGACTTCAATTTAAGATGCCATGACTTATGATTATCCTCAATTATTCTTCTTATGATCTTTAATAGGTTCTTATTAGCAAAATCAACATGACCATTTTTTTGGGGATAGTAGTTTGGCAAAGTGTTAATATAAAACTAAGTTGAACTACCCATTGGATGATTATGAACCCCAAAAATGCCATAGTATTATCAAAAATAATAGTTGAAAGGACTCCAAACCTAGTAAGAAGACCTTCATAGAAATCTAGAACATTGGTCTCATTTTCCTCCTTTAATGGTACTACTTTTGTCCATCTAGTGAAGTAATTTAAGCATTTAGTATCCATTTACGACTTGATCTTGATAGGGTGTTAATGAGACTAATAAATTATAATCCCCATTAGAAAAAGGGCTGATCCATTGTACTTGGTTGGAGAGGTAAGGCTTCAAGATTCACCTTTCCTATAAACATAGTACATTGTCTACATTTCCTAACCCATGCATGACAATCACCAAATAAACTTTGCCAATAATACCCACCTATCATGATATTATGGGATGTGTTCCTTGATAAATAATTCCCCCCACCATATCCATCATGGAACTGCTCAAGCAATTTATGTGTTTGGTCTGGCTCTATATACCTTAGTAACATTATATTAATATCTTTCTTAAACAAAGCACCATTAACAAAAAGAAATGGAATTGACTATAAATTAAAATATATTCATTTAGAAGTGCTTAAATGAGAAGGATAAATACCATCGTAGAGGTATCTTCCTATGTCTTGGAACTAGTTAGAAGGTGATGTGTGATCATTTGCAACTTCCTCATCATTTAACACCATAACCACCTCATTGGCTTCTTGTAAGTCTTGGGCTAGATGATCACAAATTCCTTTTCCTCTAAACAAGTTTATGACCTTGATATCCACATCATACTCCATTAATTTTGTTATCCAAATAACTTTGTTCTCATTTATATCCTTACTCAAGATAAATTCTTTGATACTTGGATGGGCAACCATTAGATGTATCCTATTATTATACAAGTATTTGAACTTATTGAGAGACCTTATGATTGGAAGTACATGATTTTAAACAAAATATTACATTATTTAATATTATTCCAAGCATTGAATGAAGAATGATATTATTTTCTCTAAGGCCTCATGGTTCTATTGCATAAAAATGTCTAAAATGGTGTCAATGTTAGCATAGGTGTACAAAATGATGTCTTTTGAGAATTCTAGGTTCATGATTGTAGGAGCACTAGCCATGGATTTTTTGATTTCTTAATTAATTATTACTCCTTCCTTAGAGAAACTAAATTTTTTAATCTTCTTTAGCATCTCTATAAGTGGCTTATCTGAAGTGGCAAAATCTAAGATTTATCTCCTAAATAAATTAATCTCCCTGAAGAAACTTTGCAAAGATATTTTGTGCTTGGTAGGGTGGTTTATTTTCCTTAAATCCTTGGTAAGGAGAATTTTAATCTTTGAAATACTAATAAGAGGCCTTATTCTGTTGTTGATAAGGCCTACCCTAGTATTTTTGTCTTTTGATTTGAAATATTTCATTCCCAAAAGATTGTAACAAAAATTTCAATTCTCTAATCTCACTAACTTGACTAGAAGGGGCTAAAACTTGGGATTTAGGAGATGGGATAGGATCTAATAATGGAAACTAAGGAACTTGAATTGGTGAATTAGAGTGAAAATGTAGAAATATAGGCATTGGAGGCTTCACAAAAATCTTACCATCTTATATCAAACTATTTTTTACTCTTATGCCAACTTCATAAGCATTTGGTAAGGTGTTACCACCTATGGACTATATCATCACACCAATATCAGAATTAAGGGCTTTCAAATAGTAAAAGAACACATATTCTAGGGATGGTCAAATCACTATGGAAATCTTAGACCATATGTTTTGGAATCTAAGGTTAAATTTAGACATAAACTCATGGGGAGCTCTTTGAATGATAGTCAATTGATCAACTAATGATAGGTGATCGAATTTGTCTTCAAACTACCTAACTAAGTCTAAACCTAACTCATCCAAGGTAGTAATGGAATTCAAATGAATATTTCTATACCATTCCAATGATTTTCCTTTTAAAGAAGCAACAAGTAGACTAATAGCCATATTATCTTGAACAACATTATGAATGGATCAAAGGTTGGCAATATCTTAGATGTCCTTAGTACCAATTATTTGATGTTCTATAGAAAATAATGGGATGATTTTAAGAGAAGACATAGGAATATAATCTTATTGGTCTAAGTTTAATGGACTATATCTATTAAATGGAATATATACTTGATTTTTGATGGCCATTTGATTTGGGGGATTATAGTAATTTAAATAATAGGATGTTTAGGAGATGAATATTGATTTTGGGGTTAAGGTCTTGTCATATTAAATATTTATCTCATATATGAAATAGGAGGTATCTCCATAAACTCAAGGGGAATACCTTTATTATCTAACCTTGTAGTAACTTTTAGTATGATAATGTTGTCTAGATGGTGCTATGAACTCTAAAAATTAAAAGATCTTTAGCTCCTAATTATAGTGGATCTCCTTTGCTAATATAGGTGATTATACTTAGTTAAAATTTCAGATCCTATAGGATACTTGGTCCCATTAGGTGTGCCAAACTATTGGTGGTCTAGATTCCACCCTAGCTAAGCAAGGGGATTGTTCAGGTCCTCTTGCTCAAACCTAGTCCAACATGGGACTGGCCCTAGGATGTGGGTTACCTAAACTTGGGTTAGACCTATAGAGAAGGCCAAATTACATTTGGATTTATCACCTAAAATAGACCTAATACCAACTCTTACTTGTAAAAGGGAGAGAGATTGACAAGAATTCATAAAATCATGTAAAATGAGTTGATGCACCAAATGTTTTGATCCTTATAATTGCATAAGATACATTATAAGACACATTAAAGACTATAAAAAGTCACTTAATTCAATCTTTGATAAGTTTCACATAATTATTTCACACAAAGGCATGGATTAGCTATTAACCTAGCATTGGAGGGTAATTACCCACTTCCAAACTAACCAACAGACCATGTATGCACTTAGAATGACCTATGAGAACTACCAAAACACTGTATAAACGTGAGAAAACTCAAATAGAGGAAAGGAAAGTAGATATTCACTTGACCACATCAATGGATTCATGAGACACACTTAAATTTAGCTTGTAAATGGAGGAATCTAGTCTTTATTACATCAAATAAATGTTACAATACAAATCTTGATAGAGCCTAGTCATGTCAAAGGGAGAGATCATCTTCAAGGCTTAGAATCCTATATATATAAAATAATGGGAATGAGAGAGACAAGGAAATATTAATATAATATTGGGGAATGGGTCATCATGATCAAGTTTTTTGATCCTCTAGTGTTGATTTAGTTAGAAAGGATCATCCTAAGACTACTTCTATAAAATGGTCATAAAAACCATATCAATCCCTTTTAATCTATTTTTGGTTTTCATTGATGATCATTATAGTTACCATGGTGAGATAAAATCATTAGAAATATTATTTCAATGTCTATGTAGTTACAATATCTTAATCAATTTGTTTTGATCTTAGTGACATCGATTTCTCCCTACTATCTCCACACTAGTTCATCTTTGGCATGCAAAAATGGAGGAAAGGGGTCATAATCATGGTAGTGACTTTTGAAACAAACCCATAAAAACCAATGCATATACCTCTATGTCATCCCTTTGAAATATTGGATCTATATTTACCTCAACTAAGTTGGCTTTGAATTTTGATAGTGACCCTTGATCTTGATCTAAGTCCTTGAGAATATGACATTTATCAGTTTTGCATTGATCCTCAGGATCTTGCTATCAATCTATCCACTTCACCACTCTATTGATCTTTCTTGGTATGAATGAATGTGATCCATATATATTTCTAATAGTTACCATGGTTGTGACACTTGGTAGGAGTTCATTCGTCCTTAATATCCTTTAATTCTTTTAGCCTTGCTCACCTTCGATCTACTTGATATGATTAAATATGCACCATTAGATCTAGTTGGGCCCACTAGCCTATTAGTAACCATGTATAATTGATCCATATAATAGATACCTAAGATCTTGACTCTTGGAAGGATCTAATTCATGGTAATATTTTGACTCAATACACATTATTGATCTTTGATGCATGATCAAATGCTCATTTTTAGATCTTTGGGACCCACTGTTACTACGTATTACCTGCTTGACATTGGATCTTAACCTTAGCTCTTAATATTTGGAAACTTATTAATCTTGAATTAATCCTAGGAACATTTGAATTTAAATGTATATTTGCCATAGCTTTAGCTTGATGTTAACATGAGTGTCTTACTCTACTTGCTTAACTTTAAAGGCTTATATCTGTAGATAGAAATTGCACCAAGGCAAAAAAATTATAGAGAATGTTTTAGGCATGAAAGAATTCATTTCAATGAAATATTTTAGCCTTAAAGGATTCCTAAGTGAATATATTAAATCCATAACTAGATTTTTCTATTCATTTTTGCATGATGTTTGATGATGGCCTAGTTGTCTAAGATCACCAAATTCACACTTTAAAATTGCTTAATGTGTTTCAAAAGGTTTCAACTAACAAGGGATATTTTACTAAAGTCCATGTGATACTTATTACATTAAATCACTCTTAAATTAGGACCCTGCTTAGCTTCTTATTCTTGATTAGGTACATGTGTGCCAAAATTAGCCAATACTAACTATTACAGATTACTTCACTAGATGGATATAAGCAGTGGCATTAAAGGAATGAAACAAGACCAATGTTATATATTTTTATGAAGGTATGCTTACTAGGTTTTAATTACATTAAACTACTATTTTTAACAATGATATGTCCTTTTTGGGTACTAGGATCATTCTATGGGTTGTTCAACATGGGATTTATCTTAGCACTTCATCAAACTACTATCCCCATGGAAATGATCTTACTAAGTCCACTAATAAGAACATGTTGAAGATCATAAGAAGGACTATTGAAGATATTTAGAGGTCATGGCATCTCAAGTTGAAGTTAGATCTATGGGATGATAGGATCACCTATAAGAGGTTAATAACTAACTCTCCTTACAAGTTGGTATATGTTAAGGAAGCAAGAATACCTATTTATCTTGAATTTCTTGCCCTAGAATTGATGCATCAACTTGAGTTTTTGGGTAATGAACCTATATAGATTAGATATATGAGATTATGGAGTTAGAAATGAAGTTTCAAAGAAGGATATTTCATCCTCAAGTGGGATGAGGACAAAGCTAAGCTAGGAAGGCATACAAAGTTTGACTCTCTCTAAAGTGGTCCATACACAATCTCCAACTACAAATCCCATAATGCCTTCTAACTTGTAAGGATGGATGGTGAGGAGATTCCTAGCCCAGTTAATGGGATACACTTAAAACATTACTATTAAAGGTTGAGTGCCCTATACATAGTTTATTTTGGCTTTCCTCTAAATGTTGTCCTAGCATAATAGTTTGTTTGATTTTCATTTGTTTAGTTAGCTTACTTATTTTTTCTATTTCCTTCCTTATTTTGGTGGAATTCATTATCTTTACAAGTCAAAAGGTTTCTTGTAGCATGGATTAGATTCATCATTATTGGTGATTCCAAGAGTCATGTAAATGATCTGAGTTATTAAGCATAAAAGGCATGTTTCCCAATTGAGTCACCAAAGATGATGGCCAATTTTAGCCCGTATACCTATCTTCTATAGAGATAGAGAAGATAAGTAGAGTTCCTAACCCATAAATAATAAAAATATGGAAAAATCATGCTTTGAAGAGCCATACCTTCTCAAACATCATGAAGAAATGGACTACCTAGTTTGATTTTGAATTTTATAAGTATGCTTAGAAAGCCTCTTAGGCAAAAAGATCACATGGAAAAAAATTTATTCATGCCAAAATCATGATCTATAAATTTTGTATCTTGATGAGCTTGTTATCTCAAGATATATGTCTTTAAATTTGAAATTATAGAGTGGGACATGCACATGGATATAAAGTTAAGGATACAAAAAATATCCATTTGAATTCAAATGTTCCAAGGATGAATGCATAGCTGATAACTGTCCAAATTGTATAAACTGAAATTGAGATCTAATGCCGAGTAGGTGATCATTATTATCAATGTGTCTAGAATATCTAATGGAATGCATTAGATCATCAAGTCAAGATTAATGGTAAGCTCATAGTCA
This sequence comes from Torreya grandis, assembly GCA_037957365.1. Taxonomy (NCBI): domain Eukaryota; kingdom Viridiplantae; phylum Streptophyta; class Pinopsida; order Cupressales; family Taxaceae; genus Torreya; species Torreya grandis. The sequence goes on along the minus strand of JARHVA010005356.1, from coordinate 271,405 downwards.
AAAGGTTCGTGTATCCTAAAAGAAAATGAAAGGATATCAAGTGTAAATATCTTGGCTACCTAAAGAAAAAGATATAATGGAATATGGCAACTAAAAAAGATAGTGGGTCCAAGATGACTGATGGTGCATGATGCATCATAGCAAATTAGATCAATGACGAGAATCAAGTCAAAAAGATATAGGATCTTGAGATCAAGTGAAGAAATAGCAAATTTTATAATAACAATGACTTAACAAATCGATGATGTATATTCAATCAAATGAAAAGAGATCGATATCACACATTAAATTAGACCAAGGAGATAAATGGTGTGTATAGTGTCAAAGAGCTAGTAGAATATTGAGAACAAATGAAGAGCTGATAGGGGGCACATTTTTAGAAACCCAAATCAAGATCAAGGGCCAATATCAAAAATCAAAGCCTTGAGACTTTAAATTGAGATTAAATATGGTCAAGGTTGAACCAGACCAAATAATTAAAATGGAGGCCATGGAGGGTAGACTTGTCAACTTTGATGAGTTCGTCACCAAAGATAATAGTATGATTATGACCCTTCTCTCCATTTGTACATGCCATAAAAAAACCATTAAGGAATAATAAATGCCAAAAGAAGATCATAAAAGATTAATCTAGCTATTATAACTACATTGATGATAGAATTTAGTTTTAAAATGACTTGATCTTGCCATTATAACCATAAAGAGCATCAATTTAGGCTAGAAACATAATGAAAGGGAATGATATTGTTCTTATATCCACCTTATAGAAGTAATCTTAAACATTATGATCTTTTCTAACTGAATCAACGCCAGATGATTGAAAATCTTGGTCATTATACTACCTTATGCATCCTTGTATGTATGATCCCCATCTCTAATCCCATTCTTCTATAAATATAGGATTCTAAGACTTGAAAAATATCCCCTCTCTTTGTCATGAATATACTCTACCAATATTTTTATTGTAACACCTATTTGATGTAATAAAAGACTAAATTCCTCCATTTACAAGATGAATTAAAGTGTGTACTATGAATTAACTGATGTGGTTAAGTGAATGTATGTTTTCCTTGCCTCTGTATGAGTTTTATCACCTTTATGGAGTGTTTTAGTACTTCTCATAGGTCATTATATGTGCATATATAGTATGTTGGTTAGTGTGGAAGTAGAAAATTATCCTCCAATGCTAGGTTGATATCTAATCAATGCCTTGTTGTGAAATATTTAAGTAGAAGATGATCAAAGAGTGAATGAAGTGATGTTTAGTAGTGTTGAATGAATCTTATAGTGTATCTTGTGAAATTATAAGTATCAAATGATTTGGTGCATCACCCCCTTTTTTTTCATGCTTTCATAGATTATTGTTAATCTCTCTCCCCTTTTCCCAACAAGAAGCTAGTTTAGGTTTAATATAGGTTATAGCCCCAAAATGAAGTTGGGCTTCTCTAGAGGTCTAACCCAAGATTAGTTGATCCAAAACCTATGGTTAGCCTCATATTGGAATAGGTTTGAGCAAGAGGACCTAAACAACTCCTTTCTCAGCTAGGGTGAAACCTAGGATTCGAATAGTATCAACCCCTACCAATCCCAAATTGGCCTTGGGAATCCATAACTATGGACTTTGTGATGGGATTACCTAGGAAATGTAGGGGTTTTGACTCAATCTACATAGTTTTGGATAGATTTTATAAAATGTCACATTTCATTCCATGTAAAACTACAAATGATACTACCCACATGGAAAATTTGTTTTTTAAAGAGGTATTAAGGCTTCATGGACTTCCCATGAAAATTGTATGTAATAGATACACCAAGCTCCTTGGTAATTTATAGAGAACATTATCGATAAATCTAAGCATAAACTTGAGTTTTAGTTTATCTAACCACCTTCAGGTAGATGGTCAAACTAAGGTGGTTAATATAAGCCTAGGGAACCTATTGAGGTACCTATCTAAGGACAATCCTAAGTAGTGGGATCTTGTGTTGCCTTAAGAAGATTTTGCCTATAATGACTCTACCAACAAGAGTATTGGTATGAGTCCTTTTTAAGTACTATATGGTATGCAACCTAAAGGAGTTTTTGAGATCAAAAACATTAATCATATGGATAACAGGAGTGATGAAGATGAAGAGTTTTCAATGGAAATGAATGAGGTACATGAATAGGTAAGGAAGCATCTATAGTCTAGTATGGAAAAATAAAAGAAATAGGTAGATGTGAGTAAAAGAGAAGTAATTTTTTACATTAGAGACTTGGTTTTTTCTCATCTCATGAAGGAGAGGTACTCAAGAGGTGAGTACAATTAGTTGAAGATGAAAAATATTAGTCCTTACTGGGTAATTAGGAAGTTTGAAAATAATGACTATGAATTAGAGTTACTTAGTGGGGTAGGTATCTCACCAATATTCAATGTTTTAGACCTATACCCTTAAAAAGAAGGAGTAGAAGGAGAAAACACAATAGAGGACACAACTACAAAAACCCTAGATTAGGCAACATAGTTCCTTAAGGTCCAGTAAAAAGAGTTGGAGTGAATACTAGAAAATAAGGTGATCTAATAGACTAGAGACAATAAGTAATTCAACTACCTAGTCAAATGGAAACCCCAACTAGTAGAAGATGTTATGTGGATGATTGAACATGACATCAAAATACATAGTTTCAATTAATTTTAAAAGAAAATAATTGAGTATCTAATGCTTGCATTATCTTCTTTTTTGGTAATGTATTTCTTGTATATTTCAATGATAGTGACATAGAAATAGGTGTAATATTTATTCAAATAAAAATTATCAAATATTCTAGTGAAAATTTAACTGACCTAGAATGTAACTTCTCAATAGATGATTAAGAGTTATATGTAATTATGACATAGGAGCATCACTTCTATGAGGATTTTCCTTTCAATTTTGATTTCTTTCCTAAATTTTATCTTGGTGATGGTTTGGTGGGCCTTGATATGCCTCAAATATCCTTAGATTTCAAATTGGTAAGCTATAATTAATTTTATCTAGTTCAAATTTCAAATTCCTAGTTTACCCACCAAAACTCGATTTTCAAAAATTTGAATAGTTTATTTGTAGTTAGCCTAGAAGGGGTAAATTATTGACTTGGTAAATTTTTTAAACATGTTTTAAAAACCTATAAGGACCCATTTAATCCATTTTAATGGTCCAACTACTCAATTGTGTGGAATAATGAACTGTTACACATACATGTCTTCTTAACTTGCCTTTTATGACCATTCAAAGGTCCTTCTAGGTAGTTACAGAAGTTATACACATAAAACTTGTAAATTTTAATGAAGAGGTTATTTATGGATGTTATGAAAGATAAATTAATGAGGGAATAATAAATAAACCCCTAGTTTTGAATATTGACATATATAGGCCCTATGTTTTATGTTTACCTATTGATTATTCTTGATTATGTAAGATGTTTGTGAATGGAATGATCATGAAAGCACCTTGAAAAATATATTAAGGTTTTGGTAAGTTTATATCTTGTATTTATAAGTTTCATTTCACATTTAATTTTCTTGGCATCTTGTTTTGTTGTATCAAATCCATTTCAGACCTATAGAAGCTTCCTATTTCGTACATAGTCAAAGAGAAACTTGATTAAAAAAGTGAAATAGAGAATGAAAAGAGAAAAATTTAATATTTGGAGAGTGTGACTAGTGTTGAGATAAATCCCAAACATCTTTCACATTGTTCATAAATTTATTTTAGAGATTAAAGACCAATTTTATTCCCTCTCGAGTCTGAAAAGGGGTAGGAAACCCTAATAGGGTTTTGATAATTAAAGAGGTTTCAATCATCTAAATAAGATGAATATTTTTAGTCTTATTGGGTTTAAGGTTACCTAAGTTAATAAAATGGTTCCAAACTTTTACAATTTTTTTATGGATTTTGAGGGTCCATGTTCAGCAAGCCTTCAAATAGGCCTAATTAAGGAGACTTAGTGATAGAAAGAATGTCTAGGGAGAGAGTCTAACCAAGAAATCTGGTACAATGGTGTATCTAGATAGGCGATATATATAAAGTGTCTCAAAATATATTTATCAATCATATATTTAATTTACAAGAAAAAATACAACAAAAAATGTTACTAAATAGGCCTTAACATCTAGACAAGTGGGTAAGAGAGGCAGAGTTAAAAATTTCTGCCTACATCAAATGGTTCAATCACATAAGAAGTGAAAACATTATATTTTAAACAATTAATTTATTTTATATGTAGATCATTAGGTATTATAGTTCATAAATATTTAGAGTAAGTTCTTTAGTGACATATGATGTGGGTTGAATTCCTACATATCTGCTCATTTTTGTTGAAACATAAGGTGGAAATTTAAATATAGTGGAAGATGTGTTGAGCTGCATAGTTATAATATTAAATGAACTGAGAGTGGAAGTCATCATATTTTATTTAATGAAGTAATAACATGTAAATGATAAATAGTTTCAAGAAATATAAAAGGCATGTGTAGATCTAATGAGTGGAAATAAGAGACCATGGTTTAATTATTTTATTCAAGACGGAATTTTTTTGAAAGAAAGGAAATTTTATATACATATAGGACCAATGTAATAAAATGATATTAGGGATAAAACTATTGGAGGTTTATGTTTTCTTTTCTATTATGAGAAGAAGTCAATGTAAGGAGTGAAAAACTTTTTTTGGCCACAGATTGTTAGGACTTTGTATAAAGTCCTTAATGTTGGGTTGATTATAAATATTGTAAATAGGAATAATTATTTTATATAAAATGCACCCATTTATTTAATGTTATTAACTATTTTATTAAGTGTGTATGTAGGTTTTATGGGTATTCCCATTATTATGTGATTGAAAGTTAGTTAGATTTTTATTGGACTGGTAATACTTTATATGAGAAATTTATGTATATAATGATGGTTAACAAAAAATTATCGCCCTTTTTCACTTACCTTTCATATTAATAAAATAATTATGACCATACTATTATGTACAAAAGATTAAACATAAATCCATTTTTGGTTTTATGGTGGTATTATGATTGTTATCATTTTATGAGAACAAAGGTGTGTTAAATAAAAGTGGTGGACCCATGTTAAGAGAAGAAGACTTGGGTAAATAAAACTCATGAGAGTAAGATATAAATATTTGTATTTGTATTGATTTTTTAAATTATTTATTGTAAATGCTTTATGAAAATAACATGAATTTATCATAACAGCTTAATAGTATCTTTACTTACATGATTGTGGTTCTTGTAAATGGTGTGACATAAGGCTTTTTCATCGTTGGTAAAGGATTTAGACAAGGGGATACATTATACCCTTTCCTATTAATCATTATGGCTAAATATTTGAGTAGATTTATTTCAAATGTTGTGACAATTAGAGAGATAAAAGTTCCTACACTAGCTAGGAATGTGGTTCTAATATCTCATCAATAATTTGTTGATGACAAAATTCTTAGGGTATAGGTATATATTAATGAAGAAAAAAATTAATTTTTTTTTAATTATATATGAACAAGCTTCAAATCATAAAGTAAATTTTGACAAAATTTCATTTTTATTTTTAAATACAACCTTGGGAAGGCAAATAAAAATTGATCATATATTGGGCTACCAAGTTAAACAAACTCCATCATCCTATATGGGTATGACTCTCATTAGCAACAACCTTACAGTTAAAAATTAGAATCCTTTGGTGAAAATATTCTAAAGAAAGATGGATAGAAGGAAAGGGGAGATTTTATCTTAGGATGGAAAACTATTGCTTATAAAACACATTTTTTAGAATCTTCAGGTCTATATTATTTCTCTTTTTAGTCTATCTAAGAGCATATAAGACAATCTTAATAAAATACAAAGGAATTTTTTAAGGATAGGTATGGAAGAGAGAAATAGAATCCATTTGGTGGCTTGAGAAAAAGTTTGCATAGCCAAAAGAAATGTAGGTTTAGGCATTATAGGATTAAATTGGATGAACAAAGCTCTTCTCTCCAAATTTATATAATGATTTTTCAAAATAAATAATATTTGGGATATTATTTTAAGATTTAAATACTTGGATGATATAATTCATATGTGTATTTTTGAAGATGAATAATTTATCTGTGGTTTGACTTCTATAATGTTATAAATTTAAACAAAGATGTTATCTCCCTAGGTTTTAAAATGAAAAAAAGGAAATTGTATTCATGTCAATTTCTATAAAGATGCTTGGATTTTAGTCCAGCCTCTAAATATGTTAAAACCATGGTAGTGCATTGAAAATCACATTCAAAATAAATATGGAAATAAGGTTTAAGATTATTGGAAGATTTAAAAAGGTACTATAAGCTGGAAAAGGTTGATTAATAATTTAGATAAAGAAGTTAATAATATTTTGTCTAACCTAAATAATTTGTTGAGAACCCATCATCTATCAGAAACCATCAATGAAGATTAATTGGTTTGGAAAGAATCTATTGATGGAAAATATTGAGTTAAATCTAGGTATAGTTTGGTGGCTAATATTCTAAGAAATGATGTGAACTAGGATAGGTTTCGGAAAAGTACCTGATCCCCAAAGTGAACACTTTTTTGTGGGTGGCCATCCAAAATAAATTATTATTTATGGATAATTTTAGGAAAATATGTTTCATATTGGTCAATAGGTGCCTTATGTGTGAAAATGGAAAACACATTTTAATCTACTAGTTGATTTTTTTTTCGCTAATTAGGTTTGGAGCTTCTTCTTTAATAAATTCAATGTCCTTTGTGTATTATCTAGTTCTATGTTTGACTTATGATAGTATTTGGAGTGTCATTTTCAAAATGATATTCTAAAGAAAATTTAGAAGCTCACATTTCCTCATGTTATTTGGGAAATTTGGGGAAAATAAATAACAATTTTTATAGGAATAAAAAGTCCACAAATTTGACTTTAACTAATAAGATTTTTTAAGCTATTTTGGAAATTTTTAATGTTGTCTAGTGTAAAAGGAAAAAGTTTGTAAATGTATGAAAAATAACCACCTTTAAATTGGTAAATTGAGTCTTTATGATTTGGTAAGATTGATCCTATAGATGAAATAATAATGAGGACTAAATTGAAATTTCCACCTATTAGATGGATAAAGCTCAATTTTTATAGGTCATCTAAAGGGAATCTAGGACCCTCATGAGGAGGATGTATTTTAAGATATCACCAAGGAAGGTTTATTGCTGCCTATGATGGTGATATGGAGATCAAAATGAACCATTTGGTAGAATATCTTATTACATTTGGGGGTTAAAATTGGCTAAATAATTAGGCTTTCAACATCTCATTATTGAAGGAGACTCAATGAACATAAGAAATTATATTTCCAAGAGAAACACAATGATTTGGAATATTAAATAGTTTGTGGATGAGTCTATATGTATTTTAGATTATGGGCAAGAAGTGGCCATTCAACATGTCTATCATGAAGGCAACAAAGTTTTTGATTGGTTCACCACTAGGGAAGTTAGCTCTTTTGGTTTTATTAGTTGGAATATGGGAGAAGAATTACCTCATGATATTTTTTAGAGGATTGTTTAGGAAGTTCTTATTTAATGTTCAAAATGGTTGATAGTGTGAGGGTACTCTCCACTTGTAAAAATAAATTTCATTGGAACTTTATAGTTAAGTGTCTTTATTTTGTTATGTTCCTTTTTAATCTTAATTCACTTGCTCTCTCATTGTACCTAGAGATAAGTTTATAGATTCAATTAGAAGAAGATAGTGTCATTTTAAATTTTTCAAAATTGCAAGCACATATATAATGGATTTGAGTGGGATGACATGTAACACACAAGATGAATTGTCATTTTTAATTTGGGGAGCCTAAAAAACCCTATTTAGCTAGATCACCTTATTCTTAATGGGGCTTCATAATATAATAGAACACAAGATTCCCAAGGAGGTGAAAAATAATGAAGTTTGGGATATCCTCCAAATAAGTGAATGTGGAATTTTATGTAGAGAATAGAAGGTCATGATAAACATGTTTTGACCTTATTTGTCGACTCTTGAGACAATAAAACTTTGAACATAAATAGAGTATTGTTTGATATATTTGATTAATTTATTGCTCACATCACTAAAATAGAGATGGAGGTGACAAAAGTGTATAAAATAGGTAGAGATTACAAGAAGGAGAAAAATAGATTTCTTTTATAAGGAGAAACTTTGGAGGTGTTACATAATGGATTCATTCATGAATCATTATGAAGACCATATGAAGATGTGGATTTACATATCATGTAATATATCACTATAAAAATAGGTTTAATGTTGTTGGTTATTCTCCATTAATCTTTCTCAATTACTTTAGGCATGTTTTGCCCTTGAGTTTACTATTCTATATTTTTATTTCTATGGAAACCTCCATTGAAAAGGTTAAAAAGGGTAAATACACAATTGTTAGGCATGAAGGAGTCATTTTCCTCATCCATAAATATTTCAAAGGGATAAATCATATTACCCTTAAACTTAAAAAACCCCATAAAATTAAAGAGGAAGTTAAGAAAATTTAAAATATGTGGATTAAGTATCCATGAAGTAATACTTCAAAGATAAATAACAAAGTACCACCAAGAACCTAGCAAAATATCAAGAATTAGGTATTAATAATTGACTAAGAAATGTTTCTAAGGATCCTCCTACTTATAGATATAAGGTTGTAAACATTAGAAAAATGGGGCTTTCAGCTAGGCAATCAATCATGATTGAGGATGTGGCTAAAGGTAAAGAAGAGACCAATACACAAAAGGGGTCTAAAAGGGAGAAAAGTAATTATATAACTAAGAAAACTAATAATGAAAAGAGGAAAGAGAGGGATGGATCTAAGGATAAAGAGGTGGAATAACTAGGTACCCAATCTCATGATCCAAATGAAAATCTTAATTCCATGGATGACTATCTTAAAGGTAAGCAAAGTAATGATAAAATTAAAGAATTAGACTTAAAAATAGTCAATAATGAGGTGGTTTGTGAGGGAATTATTTGAAATCAAAATAAAATTGAAAATGATTCAACAAAATAATGATAGATTGATACATAAAGATTTTGATAATGATCATAGCATGAAAATTCAATGGTTCAAATATAGGGTTAGTGCCCTAAAATGTGAAAATGACAAACTTAAAAACAACATCAGATATTTGGTTAATTATATTAAGGCATCCATGCATGAAGGAGTTTAAAATATGAATAATCTAAAAGTACACATGTGGGATTTTTTTGATAAAAGTACCTCTTATAAGGGTAAGGGAAAGCATATTCAATGTAGTGAATGCTATAAAGACATAGATAAGGAAAAGTTGCTTATTTAGATTGACTCAAAATTAAAATACATGAAAAGATATGGGAGGATGTTATAAGAAACTTGGATATGTATAAGTTTTTTTTTAATTTATTTTCTATCTACATTTTATTTTTGGTGTTTCTTATGCTGCTTCAAGACTTTTTTTTGGTAATCTTTTAGTTGTTACTATGACTATTTTGCTATGTTTCTCTTGGGGACTTAGTTATTCCTTCTATTATTTTTTCAGTTATACTCTTACTAAGGTTTGGGGTCCCTAATTAAAAAAATCCCAACATTTAACATTAATAAAAAAATTACAAATAGTAATCTACCGTAATGTAAATACTAAATTCTAACACTGATTAAAGGCTTGGTGTTACATCCGATCCTAGACTTTGAAAATGCATTAGTATTAAAGTAAACTAACGATTATTATTTTTTTCATTTTGATGATATATCTAGACATATATGTTATTTGGTTTGATAAATGTTCTATTTTCATTGATTTTATATTATGATTAGAGTACCTTTGTACATGTATTTGGATATACTATATTTTTGTGTATTGGGATATTTTATGGATATGATTTCATTTGTGCATTTGAATTATCTTAATATAGTTCATTTTATGTATATACATTTTGATTATTTTATTATTTTGTTACAAGCTCAGACTAACTACTATTTTATTTGATCGAGGTGCCTACAATATTATCCCACCATCACAGATTGGAATGGAGGGAGAGCATCATAGGGGAGGACGATGTAGATATAGAAATTGGGAATAAAAAGAGTGAGATTGAACCCAAACACATAATTTTGCATGATAAAATTAATTAATCATCGATGTTATGTTGTGAATGTACTATGTGTTTCCTTTTTATTAGTTTTTATTATGGTTAATAGTTCATGTGTTTATTTGATTATGGGTCAAATACTTTCTTGTTGTGGATTTACTATTCTAAATATGAATATTATTGTTAATGTTGTTTATTAATCTTGATAATGTATATTTGATGTAAGAACCTCTATGAAGTTGATATGGAGGCTAAATTATGATTTGATAAATTATGGATGGAAATATACCTATTTTATTCAATATAAATCTATAAATTACATTATGGTTATTTAAAATATTTATTTGTATTTGATTATGAAATGTTTTTTGTATTTATTTCTTACCCATTTTTGGTGGTTTAGGGGACATGTGAAAAAATTCACCCAAGAAATTTTATATTCAAAAGTTATTAAAAAAAACATAGGAAAATGAGTTGAAAGGTTCTAGTAGTATAGTAATTGGATTTTGGCATGAGCCATTGCCATGCACTACTCGAACTAAAAATTTAGGTAATTTTGAAGTCTTTATGGAGAGAATTAGGTTTTGTTATAATTATAGTTTGAATTTGAAATTTGAGTGAAGACCTAGATTATAGGGTTTCATATGCACCCACCATGCTAAAATAATGATAATGGAACTTGAGATAATGTAAAAAATAATTGTCATATAATTATGAATTTTAGTCAAGTGATGAAGAACTCATAATGTTTCAAGAGATATTCTATAACATGCAAAACATTGAAATAAATGAAACATGAATAAGGAAAAAAATTCAAGAGAGGGAAAAGGGGTGGATAGAGTAGGCCATCTATACTAAATAGGTGGTATATTTTCTTTAGAGGGAGGCATCTAGATCCTTCAAACTTAGAACTAGACAATTAGTTTTGTTCTATAATATAATATAAATTATTTGAGTAAAAATAAACTAGTTATTCAAAAAAATTGATCTAGTTACAAACCCTTGATTTTGGTCAAAAAAATAGATCTCCTAAATGGTATAAATGGCTATAAATTTGGGTTTCTCTTCTAGCATAGTGAATGTTGCATTAGGTTTTATTTCTGATTGATTAATATATAATAACCATTTTTTTACAAAAAATCCCAAGATTATTCATAGGGCCATGGGGATGGGATTTATTCCATTCACATACCCTTGTGAATAAAAATTGAAAATTGGTTATTCTATACTAAACTATATTAGTTTTAAAAAGAAAATTTAAAAAACTATATATTCAAAATATACTTTCTAGTCGACTTATTTGATTTAAAATTTGTAATTTATTTTACTATGAGTTAATTGATATTGTGGACTTCATAACTGTGATATACACATGATTATTTTCTATTTGTTGGTGTATTCATAGGGTTTGATCCTTTTCAGTTTCCATTCTTATTGTTAAAGGTTGGTTGTAGTTGGTTCTTCTTTAAAGATTAATTTTTGAGTTTATAGATTTAATTCATTTTCTTATCTTTTTAGTCATGGAAACTATTAATTTTGTATTTTTAAGAGGTCATTCTAGATTATAGGTAATGGATGAGCATAATATAAAATATGGATTTAATTTTTTTCATTAATAACTTGAATTAAACATGACTACTTGGGAAATTTTTACCTTGTGGGAGTCCATTTTGAGAGAGTAGACTTAGGCATACTTTACTGTTTTAAAATTTATTATTTTGAATGTATTTTTGGTTATTATACATGGTTATAGGTGCATGTTTGTATTGAATATGTGCATTTCTAGCCATGACTAATTATCTGAAATTAGTTCTTGATGACTCATAGTTGCATATACTATTTTAAATATAGATTTAATGTTTGGTTGGTTACCTATGTTGGTTTTATATGCATATATATATATATATATATATATATATATATATATATATATATATATATATATATATATATATATATATATATATATATATATTTATGCATTTCCATCCATGTCTAAATTCTTACAATGGGTTCTTAAGGACTCTAAGTTGTATTTATATCATTCAGAATGAAATTTGTTGATTGTGTATTTACATTTGCATTAATCACTATGTTTTTATAGCCATGCATATCACTTAAAGTTGGATATTATTAACTATAATTTGAATATAATATTCCATATGAGTCTTACAATATTTTTTTTGTTTATACATGGCTATAGATGCACTTTTTTTTTATGTATGTGCATTTATATCCATGTCTTAAACTCAAAATTGGTTCTAGAAGACTCCAAGTGAACTTGAAATTAGAAATGTACTTTAGTAGGTAGTTTTAAACTTTATATATGGCTGTAGAAAGATGATTTTTGGTGTTTTTTTTTGACCCAACACAATATTTTGATTTTTCTATAAGAATAATGATATGACATATGCTTTATTCTAAAAGTCAATTTTAGAGATAATTTGTAATTACATATTGTTAATAATATAAAAAAGGACAATGAGAATGATTTTAATACTTAAATATTAGTTTAAAATAAATTATTATATATATGATATCTTTTATTTTTCCTGAATCTATGTGGTTGCAGAATGTAAAATTTCTTATGCATTAATAAAGTTTTCTACATTTTAAGAATTTATGTTTTTTAATTTATTAGTACTAGTACATAATATTTTTTAAATTTATTTATTATCATCCTCATTAAACACTTATTCACATTATATGATGATAGGTATGTGGTATAAGTATAAACAACACTTACACATACTTATCATTAGGTAACATGAAGGGGGTATAACAAGGTATCAAAGAGTATTAGTGTTTGTAGATTGACTCTAATCTTTCAAAATATAAATCTATAATAATAAACTTTATTAAAAGTATTATTATATATAATGACATTGTCATTCCATTACATTTTTAATTTTACATGCGTATGTGTGATGTCATATTAGATAGAGTATTATTTTCTATGGTCTATATGATTGATGCATGTATTAGTAATTATACTACACATAATTTTGGTTGAATTATTGATATCTAAACTACCATTATCTTCCCATACATTAAGGGAAGGGACATTCTCAAAAAGGATGTGTGTTGAAATCGACAATATGTGGTTAAAGGAAAATCACCTAGATGAGATGCTCTCACTCTCTTCAATTAATCAACCATTTTGGATGCATATTCATGGCTATTGTATTTATTTTTAAGCTATATTATAAATATCTAATGTACTATTGTACTTATTATCATGTGTTACTATGTCATACAGTGATAAATTGTAACATTTGTATATTTAGTATTATTGTTATTAAATACAATTATGGTTGTACACTTGTACATGATTCATCAAGTTGAAAACAATAGAAGATGTATATTTAGATATAAGAATGGATTAATTTAGTATACTATTATACCAATAATTATTCATATGTGTTATGAAATGGATTTTGTCTTCTACAATATTAAATATTATCTAAAATCTAAATATATAATGACTCAACCATTGGGTCAGTTGCATTTTATGTACATGTATTAGATATAATTTGTTGTCAAAAAGTAAATAATTATGTTAATTAGTGAATACTATTATATTTATAGTATGTTATAGTTGTTAAAAAACATGTTTATTTAGTAAAATCTAATGGGTTTCATATAGAGACAATGTAACATTGAGGTGGTATGGTTAAGGATGATAAAAGAAACATTGAGATCAAAAAGGTGCATAAGGATTAGGTCATAGAAGAAAGGTTTATGAACATTAATATTTATTTTTGAAAATTATTTTGAGAATGAATATAATTTAAAATTTTCACCCTATAATTTATTCTAGAATGTTGATGCCTAAATAATCCATTGACTAGATCACCAAGTTTGAAAATTATTTAATATATGAAAGTATAGAAGATCCCAAGCAAGTTATGTTAACTAGCACAAATTCGAAAGGTCACACATGATTACAGTGGGATCATGTTAACTATGAAATATTCTGCATAGAAAAGGATAAGATGAAGACTTAAAATATATATTTTTAATGAAGTTGAAGAATAAATTCATCCCTAATGATCATAAAATGATTTTTTTAAATAAGCTTCAAAACATCTAATAGAGGGAAATGAATGTATGTGATTACACTAAAGAGTTTTACATATTTACCATTAGAGAGGGTCATGTTGAAGACAATGCTAATAATATTTCAAGATATGTAAATAGGGTTTTAAATGAAATCCAAGATGATTTTGGTATGATAAAATTGTGGTATGTTCAATAAGACTATTATTGTGTGATGAAGATGGAGGAAAATTTATCACATGAATAAAAATAAACAATGAAAATAAAATTAAGATTCATACTTGGATGTGGACAAGGAGGTGGAAGCAGTAGAGGTTATTCTATGAAAGAAGACAAGGTAAGTAAATAGTAATAAAATGATACCAATACTCAAACAAGTAGAGAAAATTATATAGATGGATGAGGTAGAGCTCATGGATTTCATGGTACATGTTTTACATGTGGTGATATTATACATAAATAATTTGAGTGTCTACATATACATAAATAATTTGAGTGTCTACATATACATAATAATGTGATGATATAACTTTTGTGATTGTTCAAATCACACATGTTTGATAGGAAAAATTGTGTGTCTATTCATAATTAGATTGAGATAGAAACTATACAATCTCATATGATCAATAAGGTGTTCATGAAGCTGAAAAGATTAGGAGAAAAATCATACACCTATATATACTTTTTTTAGAACTATTTTGAGTCTTGAAGTAAGTGATGAAAATTAAATATTGATAGTGGTAAGAGAAATAACCTATTTAAAAATAAATGTTAGATAAATGTCATCCAAAGATAATTGTTCATATAAATTTGTATAAGTTTTTTTGGATGTTAAATAGGCATCATTTTTTTGTGAATGAGAAAATTTTGGTAGGTTTTAAAATTGGTTCATAAAAGGATGATGTCATGTGTGACATAGTTCCCAAATATCATGTTTCTCATATTTGTCTTTGAATACCTTCAAATTTTGACTCTAAGGCCCAACATTTTGGTCTTTAAAATACATGCATGCTGATGAAAGATGGAATACCATAAAAAATTATTATTTCAAGGTTTTAAGTGGAGAAGTGAAAAATAGATAAAAGGTTTTAAATATTTTAGCAAAGTAATTTATAATGGAGATGAAGGAAGAAATATGCTTAGTGGTAATCCCTAAGAGCACTTAATTTGTGAGCAAAATAGAAATAAAATAAGAAACACTTATGCGTGAGATGAAGGAGATAAAAAGTTAAAATTTGGAGATTGTTTCAAATGATATATTATATGGCTATCCATGGATGATGAGTATTAGTTCTAATATTATATGATTATAGGATCTAGTTTACCAAAAAAATTGGCATATAGGTTGATACCCAAATAAAATATGAAGGTACAAAGGAAAGTACAAATGTTATTAGATAAAAAATTTATTATAGAAGTTTTTGTTTGTATGTATTACCATCACTATTAGTTCCTAAAAATATTAAAGGATAGTGAATGTGTATTAATTACTAGGACATCAACCATAAGCTATAAATTTCCATTACAATTCATGGAGGATGTAATGTATTTCTTGAGTAGAGTAAGATAATTCAAGAAGATTTAATTAATGATTGGGTATCACTTAATTTGTATAAGGGCATGTAATGAGTAGAAGAATATATTAAAGACATAATAAGGATTATATAACTAATTGGTTATGTCATTTTGGTAACTAATGCACCTAACACATTCATAGACTAATGAATGAATTTATTAAGAAATTCCCAAGTAGGCTTGTCAATATTTATATTCATGACATATTTATTATCAATTAGAAAAGATAATAACAATTTTGACATTTGTACAAAGTGATACAGAAGTTATGAGATGAAAAGCTACATTTAAATTTGAAGAAATGTAGTTTTAGTAAAACAAATTTATTATAATTATATTTTATGATTTCCAAAGAAGGTTTAAAGATGGATCTAGAGAAGGCCTAAGCTATATAATATTGGTTTTCACTATAAAATATTTTTTGTAAGCGCATAGTTTTCATGGATTGGTGAGTTTTGATATGAATTTCAATGAGACATGTGCAATAATTTTATATTTAGTGTATAAATATAGAAAGCATTTTTTATGGACAATAAAAGAAAATCATAGTTTCAATAAATTTTAAATGAAAATAATTGAGTATCTAGTGCTTGCATTATCATTTTTTTGGTAAAGTATTTCTTTTATATTTCAATGTTAGTAATGTAGAAATAGGTAAAATATTGATTTAATTAAAACCTATTAAATATTCTAGTGAAAATTTAACTTACCTAGAATGTAACTACTTAGTAAATGATTAAGAGTTATATGCAATTGTGATGCAGGAACATCACTTTGAGGAAGATTTTACTTTATTTTTCATAAATTTTGGCTTGGTGATGGTTTTTATAGCCTTGGTATACCTCAAACATCATTATATTTAAAATTGGTAGATTATAATTACTTCTAGCTAGTCCAAATTTCAAATTCTTAGTTTTCCTACCAAAACTTGATTTTCAAAAATTTGAATAGTTTGCTTATAGTTAGCTTATTAGGGGTAAATGAATGACTTGGTATAAATTTTAAACATTTTTAAACACATATAATGACCCCTTAAATCCATTTCAATGGTTCAATTACTCAAGTGTATATAATAATGACTTATTACACATACATGTCTACTTAACTTGCCTTTTGTGACCATTGGAAGGTCCCTCTAGGCAATTACAGTAGTTATACATATATAAAACTTGTAAGTTTAGATGGAGAGGTTTTTTATATGTTTTTGATAAAGTAATGCAGCAAACTAGGGGCCAAACCATATACAATAAAAAAAGACAAGAAGGCAAACAAACAAAAAATGCCTTCAGAGAGATGATGACACAATCGAGAATAATAGACAGAAACAAAACACAAGCCATGGGAAGACTAGAGTCAGAGAGGTCTCCCCTTACATAACTATTGATTTGATAAGATCATTGAGTTTCTCATTCTCTATGTTGTCAACATACCTAGTATTACCCACCACTTCCAGCATAGACATGTTTAGTAGAATTTTATTACGAAGCCCTTTGGCGAAGACCTTCTCCAACATCTGAATGCGGTCCTTCAAGGCCCCAATTTTAGTTTTTGATGCAGTCTCATTCTCAATGCCCTCACCAACTTCCTCAATGTACATTTTCCCCTTATTGTCAGCAATTCCCATAGTGTCAGGTCCCTGCTCCTCAGTAACCTCAAAATCCCTAGTAGCTTGCTTCCCTCCAGTGTCCTCTAAAATTTCTTAGATTTCCAGCTCCTTAGACTCTTCCTCTTGGGTTGATTCTTTTGAAGAAATTTCTAAATAATCAATCAGTTTGGCCTTTAGGGCTAGTTTACCAGCAATCTACCCTGACCTTCACACTTTGTAGGGGAATCCTTCCTTATTAATTTCGGAAGGCTTGTGAGATTTGCCACCTTAGCCACCTATGGCCCTGCCTAGATTTTGTGGGTCCCTTCCATAGTCTCTTTACTATTTTTTTCCTCTTCATCAACCTTTCTCTTCTTTCCCTTCTTGCTCACAAAGGAGCTGGGGGTATCAACAAGGGTCTTTTTAGGGTCATTAATATGCCTCATTCCTAACAAGTCCTCTCCTTTTGAATCATCTCTCTAATGTTTAAGGGAATATGAACACATTGTCACCAAACCCTCCAACCTAAAAATTGTTTCCCAAGGTTGGCACAAGAATCAGTGATCCTATTGCCTTCTCTGTAGGTATGTGAAATCTCAACTTTAGATAACTTTTGTAAAAGAAATTGGATATTAGTAATGATGTCTTTTGGCTTGATTCCTACATTTGAAGCTTTATTAATGGCATATATGACCATCTTAGAGTCTCCTTGTATATTCAAGTTCCTTATTCCTAGGGATATAGCTAACTTTAATCCCCATAATAAAACCATTACTTCAACATAGTTGTTGCTCTGGCATCCAATTCCACCAACATAGACACCAAACATCCATCCTTTATCATTCCTTATAATTCCTCCTCCACTAGCTTTACCATCCAACTTGGATGCCCCATCAAAGTTGAGCTTCATCCAGTTAGGTTTAGGGGGGATCCATTTAGTATTAAGTCTATGTAGAATTTTGGAGTTATTATACCCAGGGATTTGGTTTAAAACCTTCCATTTGGCTGTAATTTGGATTTCAATTTGAGATAGGGGTTTCTTCACAACATGAATATGAGCTATTGTAACACTTTCCATAATGGTCTTAGTAAAGGAGTTTAACACCTGAGAAGCATTTCTAGCAATGTCCCTACAAATTTTGTGATTGCACTGTTTCCATAAAGTCCAACTCAAACATGGCAGAGCTTGCTTCCATAATTCCATAAGCCAGGGATGTGTGAAGGTTGGGCTCCAACTAAGAATTACTTCTTTAATGTTATAATTGTAGACCCATTCAATACCAAAGTTGTTAAGTATTGTGCCCCATTATTCCCGAGCAAACTCATAGTGGATAAAGAGGTGTGAAACTAATTCCTTTTTTGAACCACATAGGAAACATCTGTTAACCAAAGTAAACCCTCCCTTTTAAAGGTTATCCTGAGTAAGGATTTTGTTATGAGCAATAGCCCACCAAAACATGTTAATTTTTGGAATAAGTTTATGATTCCAAACCTTTTTCCATACATCTTTATTATGAGTTCAGGGATGAGGAGATGGTAAGAAAATTTGCTAAAGAATGATCCATTCTTATCTGGCCAACAATATTGTTCATCCTCCTAGGGAAAGAGAGGGATTTTGATCTCCTGAACGCACTGTTGGATCTCTCAAACTCTTGAGAAAAGCTCAGACTGGTGCACACAACAATCTAAAAGATTTTTCTAGCTCCTTATCCCATTGTTATTTTCCATATAATCACTGACCCTATCTCCAAAAAACTTGGTAGTCAAGTCAGCAATCTCTCCATAGTTTCCCTGTGTGATGAGAACCTTTTCCTTTAACCAGATATGATCCTAGAATTTAATATGCTAGCCATTTCCAAGATTCCATCTAATTCCCTATTTGAGAAGGCTTTTACTTTTTAGCATTTCATTCCATATCACACATCCCTAGGGTAATCCCATCTATTGAATAATGTTGGAATCATAAATTCTATGCATTTATTTGGCATACATTATTTCTCCCCAATCATTATTTTTATGGATCAAGTTCCAACTAACTTTTGAGAGAAGGGCTTTGTTCATGTTCCTAATGGACCTAATATTAAGTCCACCATGAGGTTTTGGAAGACACACTTTTTCCCATCTAACTAAAGACATTCTCTATTTGTCTTCCACTCCTGTCCATAAAAAAATCCTTTGGATCTATTCTAGTTTCTTAGCAAAATACGCAAGAATTTTAAAAAGAGACAAGAAGTATGTGTGGAATACCTTGCAGCGAAGCCCAAAGAAGTTGTATTTTACTAGCACTGTTGAGTAGTTTCCCCTTCCAACCAAGAAGTTTCCTCTACATTGTTTCCATAATTCCATTCCAAAATATAGGAGATACCTCTTTGAATGAGAGTGGGAGACCCAAGTAGGTAGCTGGTAGGCCAACTTCAACACATTCTAATATATCTATGATTATATGTCTAATTTCATTAGGAGTGTTAAAGAAATACACATTGCTTTTCTAGAAATTTATCCTTTGTCCCGACTCTCTGGCATAATTATTTAAGATATTATTCCATCTTATAGGTTCAATCACTGATGAGATGCCAAAGAAGATGGTATCATCCACAAATTATTGTACCACCATAGGATGAAGGGAGGAGGCAAGTTTGATGCCCACCAACTTTTTTTAGGCTATATCTGCTTGTATGTATCCTCCTAGTGCCTTAGCTATAATGATGAATAAGTATGGGAAGAGAGTGTATCCTTGATGAATTCCTCTCAAGGATGAGAAAAACCCTCTAAGAACACCATTAACTAGCACTAAGAATTTTTTAGAAGAGACCATGTTCCATAACAAGCGAGACATTTTATCATTAAACCCAAATTTTCTAACCACTTAAAATAGAAAAGTCCATGAGACTCTATCATAAGCTTTAGAAATATCATGCTTGAGAGCCATTCCAGGGATTTTGCTCTTATCCATGGAGTGAATAGTCTCATGTGTGGTGATCACAGCATCAAGAATCTGCCTGCCCAAGATGAAACCTTTTTGAGCAGGAGAAATAATTTTATCTAGCAAAGGTTGAATCCTCATGACTAGCATTTTAGTACATAACTTATACATAGTGTTGCATAGAATAATGGGCCTGAAACTAGTGAGGTGTGAAGGTTGTGATTCTTTAAGAACAAGTACTATGAAAGTATTATTAGCTTGTTTCAAAAGTTTACTTGATCTAAAAAAATCATGCACAACAGCCATGAGGTTTGCTCCTACTATCTCCTAATATTCCTGAAAGAATATAAGAGGAAAGCCATCAAGACTTAGGGCTTTAAAAGCACCCATGGAGAATAAAATAGCATGAACTTCTTCCTCAAATATAGGCTTTAACATCTTTATATTATCTTCTTCTGTTATCAAACAAGGGATTTTATCAATAAATTGATTCATAGGTCTATCGATTCTATCATTATTATTTTCTTTCATAAGTAGATTCTAAAAGAAAGCCCTGGCTTGTTCCCCTATTTCATTATCCTCAGTAATAATGTCACCATTATCTAGGACAAGCTTAGTTATTCAGTAGCTTTCCTATGTTTCATAGTTGAGAGATGAAAAAAGGCAGTGTTCTTATCCCCCTCTTTAAGCCACTAAACATGGGATTTCTATTTCCAGAAAACCTCTTCTCTTTCCATAAGATTCTTCCATTCTAAAGACAAGATATTCTTTTCTTCTAAAGTGTCCTCAAAGTCATCCCATTAATCTATTAGTTGCTGTATATCCTTGAGTTTTCCCACTATATTTTTCTTCTGCTGAAAGACCCGCCCAAAGCTGTATCTATTCCATCCATGAACTTCTTGTTTAATGTGTTGGAGTTTCTTAACTATTCTAAAGATAAGAGTACCTTGAATAGGAATTTTCTACCATTGGCCCACCATTTGTCTAAAGTCTTTGTGTTTGACCCACATAGCTTCAAAATGGAATGGGGAAGGTCTGGAATGTCCCTGTTCTCTCCAACTGAGGAAAATCGGGCAGTGGTTAGACATTGTTCTAGGGAAAGCCTGTGCTTACATATTATGATAATCCTTCTAGTTGCTTGATATAATAAATATATCTACTTTAACCTTAATCATTGGATATCCTCTTCTTCTATTGGTCCAAGTAAAATTTTGGTTTTACAGCTCTATGTCCAATAATCCCCAATCATTGATGAATTTAGCAAAGTCGAACATGATGTCTGAGTAATCCATAATTCCACCCTATTTTTCAAAAAGGTATAGAGGAGTGTTAAAATATTTAGCTAACATCCATTTAATGTTCTGGGGATTATTCCTAAAATTGTTCAGGTCTATCCATAATTTCTATTTCAAACCTCTGTTATTCGGTCCATAGACATTGATCAATGACCAGTTCAAAGATTTCATAGGAAATTTGGTAATCAAGAAGTGATTATTATAAGCCATAAGATACCCCTAGATTTTATCACTATTCCACATAGTGACAATCCCTCTGAAGCCCCTTCAGCAGAACTAATGCAAAAAGCCGCTTTAGGCCATATATAGGCACCAATTTTCATAAAATTCTCCTCATTCATCTTGACTTCTTGGAGTAATAAAATATCTAATTTATTATCTGAAATGTAGTTTTTAACCTCAAACTACTTTGAGGGACTATTAAAGCCCCTCAATTTCCAAGATAATATTCTCATTTAGAGGGTTTGGGGGGTTGGGTCTCCAGTGTATTCTGTTTACCACTGACAATCTCCGTAGTAATCTCTCTTTGTCTTGTTTCTCTTAGGGTTGGCCTCCCCTATTTGGGCTCAGTGCAAAAATCTATAGATTTTTTACCTTTTCAGTTATTTTTCTTTGGGGTAACCCATTCCTCCTATTCATTACTACCACTTTGTCCTATTACACCTATTGCTAAGTAGTTTCCTACTTGGTCTCTAACTTCTAGAGCATGGAAAATGTCTGTATTTAGTTATGGGTCTAATTCTCCTTTAGTGGGACTTTTTGGAGTTACTTCTTCCTATCTAACTCTTGGAACTTTGTCTTCTCCTTTGACTTCCTCTATCAAAAGGTTACCTCTTTCTCCTTCCTTAGACATATTAGTCTATTTTTCTAGAGGGTTGGCTATGTTAAATATAGCCTTCTGACTATCAACTAATACTATATTTTCCTTTAGGATAGCTTTTCCCTCACTACTAGTGATATCCTCCTTTCCTGTCTCCTCTCCCTTTTCTGTGTTGTCAGGATTTTCCACATTACTCTCCGTTTCCTGCTTGTTGTTCTTTCTGTAATTGAGAGCCTAATCCTCCCCTTCAATTTGGGAATCATCTTTCCTCCCCTTTTGCTTTGCTAGAATCATCTATGTTATTAAGGCACTAATTTTTATTAAATAATAAATAAATCCCTAGTTTTTAAGATTGGCATATACACACCCTATTTTTTATGTTTACATATTACTTGTTATTGACGGTGTAACCTGTTTATGAATGGAATGATTAGGAAAGCACCTTGAAAAAGCTAATAAGTATTTTTTAAGTTTATATATAGTATTTATAATTTTAATTTCATATTTAACTTTATTAAAATCTTCTTTTGTTATATCAAATCCATTACAGACCTATAGAAGCTTCCTATTTCCTACATAGTTGAAGAGAAACTTGATTAGAAAAGTGGAACAAAGAAGGAAAAGAGAATAATTAATGGTTGGATAGTGTGCCTAGGGTTTAGATAGATTGAAAACATCTTTAAAAGTTTTAAAAATGTGATTATATAGCTCATAGACCAATTTTTTTCCCTCTCAGGTCTAAACAAGGGTAGGAAACCCTAGAACAAGGCTTTTGATGATTTAAGGTGTTTTAACAATCCAAATAAGCTAAAAAATTATAGTGTTTTTTTTAAGGTTACCTAAATTAATAAAATCTTCATAGACATGTAAAACCATTTTTTAATGGATTTTGAGGGTTTGTGTTGAACAAGCCTATAAATAAGCCTAATTAAGGAGACTTAGTGATAGAAAAATGTTTATAGAGAGATAATCTGACCAATAAATTTGGTAAAATGGTGTGTGTGTGTGTGTGTGTGTGTGTGTGTGTGTGTGTGTGTGTGTGTGTGTGTGTGTGTGTGTGTGTGTATATATATATATATATATATGGTATTTATAAAAAGTCCCAAAATATCTTGAATAATCATATCTTGTCCATACAAGTCAAAATATAGGAAAAAAGACTACTAAATAGGCCTTAAGGTCTAAACAAGTGGGTATGAGAGGTAGAGTTGAAACTTTATCACAAGTTACTATAAATAATTTTTTTGTCATAACCAATAAATGACACCTAAAAAAAAGTGTGGGAGAAGAGATTCCTTGAAAGAGAGAGAAGTCAGTAGTTGTTTGACAAACTATTTAAGAAAGAGTCAAGATGCCACCAAGGAGGAATGTAGTAGGTGAGAGAGAAGCAACTATATTGATGGATTATGTCATCTTTTAGGATTTGAGGAAACTTAGGGTCAGTTTTTATGATAAAATCATAATAATGGACTTTAACCAGAGAAGGTAAGTAGTCATAGGTGATTTGAGTGACCAAGAGGAAGATGAACTTTAAGAACCAGAATTGGAAGATGAAGGAGAGAGAAAGAGACTGAAGAGAAATTTTTTGAGAGGATACTAAAGGTGGTGAATTGAATGTATATAATCCAAAATTAAATATTCAAATATATTCATGTACCCTCAATGGAGAAGAAATCCTTGATTGGATAGGGGAGTTATACAAGTACTTTGAATTTGAAGATGTCTTAGGAGAGTAATTGGTGAAGATTACTAGAACAAAGTTGAATGGTCATGCATGCCTCTAGTGGGATTATATTCAATATGAGAGAAGGAATAAAGGAAAGTCTAATATCAAGTCTTTGGATAGGATGGTTGGAAAGTTGAAGAGTAAATTCTCTCCTGGTGACTACATCACTAATTTGTATAAAAAACTCCAAATTTTGAAATAAAAAGAGATTGGGGTGATAGAATACATTGAAGAGTTATAAAAATTGACCATCAGACTAGGTCATATGGAAGATGATAATGACAAGGTGGTAAGGTATCTTAATGGCTTGAGATATAACTTACAGGATGAGTTGAGTCTATCAAGTTTTAAAATAGTTGAAGAATGTTACTAATTGGCATTGAAGGATGAATACAAACTTAATAAGAAGCAAAACCAACATAATAGAGGTAGGGATATAAGTTTTAGAGGTATAAGACAGTAAGGGAGTATAGGATATTCATAAAGAAGTAACCAAGGAGAGTCCAATACCTCAAAAGAGCAGTCCTCTAGTTTAAGAGGTGGATTTAGAGGTAGGAA
Organism: Torreya grandis; assembly: GCA_037957365.1. Taxonomy (NCBI): domain Eukaryota; kingdom Viridiplantae; phylum Streptophyta; class Pinopsida; order Cupressales; family Taxaceae; genus Torreya; species Torreya grandis. The sequence goes on along the minus strand of JARHVA010005356.1, from coordinate 246,757 downwards.
ACCTTATAATAGGGGTGGATATGCACCAAGGGGTAGAGGATCATGTGGATTTTTAGGAATATGTTTAAAATTTAATAAGTTAGCTATCCATATATCATGTGAGTTCCTAGAGGATTAACCATTAGGGAGTCCAAAAACTAATGGGAGAAAATGAATTGTGCAAGGAGTTAAGGAGGAGAGTATTTACTCTACATCACTTGTGGAAGAGCCTAAATTTGTAAAATCATTATTAATAAGGAGGGTGTTGATCAATCCACCCAAGGATAAGGAACCACCATAAAGGAATAATCTTTTTAGGACATCTTGAAAATGCCAAGGCAAATGTAATGTTCATAGATTCAGGAAGTATGGATAATCTAGTTTCTATTGGGATGGTTTGTAAGCTTGGGTTGAAGAAGTTACCTCACCCCATATCATACAATGTTTCATGGTTGAACAAGGGTCAACAAGTTTTGGTAAGTAATCAAATTTAGGTGGAATTCCAAGTTGGAAGGTACAAGGATAAGGTACTTTGTGATGTCATCCCCATGGATATTTGTCATGTGCTTCTTGGGATGATTTGTAAATATGATAGTCAAACCACTAATGATAGAATAAGTAATGTGTACACCTTGGTAAAATATGGAGTTAGTCATACCTTGCTACCCATGAAGGATGAGGATAATGATCAACAATTTGACTCACACAAGATGTTGGTAAGTGGTAAAGAATTTCTTAATGCCATGAATCAAGAAGAATTAGGATCTACATTGGTAGTAAAGCCTAGGACTATTATAACAGCCATAAAGAGCAATGATGTGCTTCAATAAATCCAAGATATGTTGGAGGAATATGTAGAAATAGTTGTTGATGAGCTACCCAACACATTACAACCAATGAGGAACATCACACATCATATAGACTTTGTTCTTAGAGCAATCTTACGTAAAAATTCAGAATATAAGATGACACCTCAAGAAAAATCAAAGATCAAAAGACAAGTTCAAGATTTGCTTGACAAAGGACTGATCAAAGAAAGTCTTAGTCCTTGTGAAGTACCTATAGTGTTGGTGCCAAAGAAAGATGGTGAGTGGAGAATGTGTATTAATTCCAAGGACATATACAAGATCACAATTAGATATATATTTCCACTTCTTAGGATGGATGATTTGATTTATTTATTTAGTGGAGTAATCTATTTTTCTAAAATTGATCTCAAGAGTGGGTACTATTATATTAGGATCATATAAGGAGATGAATGGAAAACTAATTTCAAAATAAATGAAGGTTTATATGAATGGTTGGTTATGCTATTTGGTTTGATCAATGTACCAAGCACCTTCATGAGGCTAATGAATGAATTCCTCAAGTCTTTCATAGGAAAGTTTGTAGTGGTGTATTTGGATGATATACTTATCTACAACCATAGAAAGGAGGAACATGTTCACCATTTGGATCTAGTCATGAGGAGACTACAAGAACAAAGGTTTTTGATCAACCTCAAGAAGTGTGAATTCATGAAGTTATAACTACTATACCTTAGATTTGTCAAATCACAAGGCATGTTAAATATGGATAACAAAAAGGTGAAGGTAATCATGGACTAGCCAACACCTATAATAATAAGAGAGGTAAGAAGTTTTCAAGGACTTATAATATTTTATAACAAATTCATTAGGGATTTTAGAGGGATATGTGCTTCTATCATAGACACCATTAAGGGAGACAAGAATAATTTTATATGGAATGATAGAGTAGAGAAAAGCTTATAGTCCTTGAAACAAAGGATCACAGAGCAATTGATACTATCATTGACATATTTCAATAATGTGTTTCAAAGAGAATGTACTATAAGTGGAGTAGAAATAGAGGATGTACTAATCAAAGAGGGAAGACCTATAGCTTATTTTAGTGATAAGATAAATGATGCCAAGAAGAATTATTCATCCTATGAATTGGAGTTCTATGTAATGGTATAAGCATTAAAAAAGTGGACGCATTATATCATGCCGAAGGAGTTAATTATCTATATGTATAATCATGCATTGTAATTCATATATGATCATCCTAAACTAAACCAAATACACATGAAATGGGTGAAGTAAATGCATAATTTCACCTTTACCATCAATCATAAACAAGACAAATTAATAAGGTTGCAGATGTATTGAGTAAGAGGATATTATTGGTGCATTAGATATATTTAGAGAGTATTGGAATTGAATCCCTTAAGGAAATGTATGAATATGATGAAGAAATAAAAGAATCATACAATGCTTATAATCACCCAAGTACACTCAACAAGTATCCATGGTTAGAATTTGTCTTATAAGATGGATTGTTGTTCAAAGGGGTGCAACTATATGTGCCAATAAGTTTAATAAGGGAGAATCTGATCCAAAAGAAGCATAGTGGAAGTATGACATGGCACTATGGGTTTGATAAGATGTTGGATTTGATCATTAGGCACTACTATTGGCCTAAATTGTAAGTCCAAGTGATGAGGTATATTGAAAGATGCAAAATTTGTCAATTGGATAAAGGTAAAAACATTAATGTAGATTTGTATCAACCCTTACCAATCTTAAATAGGCCTTAGGATCCCATAAGTATGGACATTTTGATGGGATTTCTTAGGACATAAAGGGGTTTTGAATTAATCTATGTATTTGTGGATAGATTTTTTAAAATGGCAAATTTCATTCCATGTAAAACTACTAAAGATGTCACTCATGTGGCAATTTTTTTTTGGATCGAATCCCTATTTTCGATGATTTTGGGTAGTTGGATTTTCATATGGACATGATAGAAAAGTTAGGAATGTTAATTTTTGAATTCATTTTTTCCCATAGGTTTCCCTTTTTATTTTTGGCTAAGTATCATCTTTTTCTATTGGCACCACATGGCACCCCCATGCTCATCCTTTTCAAAAGAGTTATTGGCTCCCCCAAGAGCTATGCCAACTTTCTATGTGGTGGTATGTATGGCCCACTATGTAGGTATAAATAAATAAAAGTGGCTCTTCTATGTGGCATCACAACACTCTTTGAGAGTGAGGGGAGTTACTTTATGAGAAAAAGGTGTGCCATTGGTTATTTGAATTAATAGGACCCATAGGCAGCTCTATCTTTAAAAGGCATTCCCTTATGCCATCCATTATCATGGCATTTATATAAGGTAGGTTTATTTCTATCAAAGATTTGAGTTATGCCATTGGCTGGGTAAAGTGGGCCCTATTTCTATTAATAATTATAGGAGTAGTTTAGAGAGAGACTTGCATCACTACAATGCTTCCTTTAAGCATCAAGGGAATCATGAGACATTAAGTTTACACCATATTCAAGATTTGAGGATCATATACACTTATGAGTGGAAGATTCCCTTTTATTTATAATGGCCTCATCATGAACGTAAGTTATAAGCTCTAGGTTTTGATTCCTTTTGTCTTGGAAACACTATCATGCCAAGGCCATCATGCCTATATTTTTAGGGTTTCTTTCTTTAGGAATGTTGGTAGTTAGTTAATAGTGGTCTGTTTTTATGACTATTATTAGAGGTCATCCATTGTAATTAGTTTTGAATAAAAATAGTAGAAGTTGTTTTATTTCATTCAAAGACCTTAGCATTTACCCTTCATAAGAAGGATTGAATAGTCTATATTTTTCCTCTTGGCCTTTGTATTTTGTTCTCCACCCACAAATTAATAGGATGTGATGTTTTGTGTTAAATTGTGTGGAATAAATTACTATCTATTATTTATGTTCTTTGCTTCTATAGTTTTGGATTTTGTTTATTTTGTAGACTTTAAATCATGCGTATGCTCTTTTAAATTGTCTATAATATTTTAAAGGGTCTAAGTTATATTATGCAATATTAAGAGTGAATATATTAAGAATTTTGGTTCATCACCATATATAGTTTTATTTTACGCTTTCTTTGAATTTATTTATTCCCCTTTTCCTCCCATATTATTCAAAGATGCATATTATAAAATCTTGGAGGTCACTTCATAAGTAGCAATTTTAGTCCCACATCAGTAAAGCTTCCCATAGGATGTTGTTTACCGAGTATGAAAGTTTTAGGCATCAATAGTTTCCTTTTCTATCACACTCAATGGGACTACATCTACCCATAATAACCTAATTAGAAGTTAGAGTTTATGAGATATAGGCCCATAATAAGGTCACTAACAACATAAAATCCAAGATTATTACTACCATCTCTGGTGGTTATAACTCACCAAAGAATCATAGGGTCTAGTGCAACATAACAGCTACAACAAATGGCAATCTAAAGACCACTAAGGAACTTTGTGGCATGGAATAGTGGTATCCCACTCATCCCTATAGTATCCCTTGGTACATGGGATCTAATTCCTACTAATAACTTTAAGGCACTCCCTAAATTTATAGGGGAGGATTTCAAGAGTGCGGTGAAACATTTTTTGGATGTTTCCAATGTCTGTATTGTGTATCATGTCATAGAATAGAACATAGCCTTAAGGCTATTGGCCACTTATTTCAAAGGGTGAGATCTTGACTAGTATGGGTCCTTGCCTCCAAATTGCATTACCACCTAGGATGAATTAGGCAATAAATTCTTTGACTAATTCAATGAGAAAGGAAGTTGGTCATCTCTCAAACAATAGTTAATCACTATTAAAAGGGCCCTAGTAGAGACTATCATCAATTTTAATACCGTATTTTATAAGACCTAAAAAATAATCCTAGTATCATCTCAACCACTCATGGGTATGGCCATCATCTTTTATATTAAAGCTTTCAAATAAGACAGTTTTTATGATTCAATCCCTTAGAGGCTAGATGCTGCCAGATGCATATGAATTAACCATCAGAGTGGAGAATAATTTGATAGATGTCAATAAACTCTCCCCATGACCACTAATTCCCATGTTCTCATAACTATAAATTCTACCACAAGAGGAAGTCCCAAGCACCTCATAAGCATCTCCTCCCATGTATGTATATCCTACTACTCAAATGAGTATGTTAACTTTATCCATGATAGCTATAGAGATGACTGACATGAAGAGCATCCTAAAAAACTTTTCAAATAAGATCATAAACCTCAAGACACATAAAACTATGCCCCTGAATCCCCCTTTATAAAATTACAAAGGTGGAAGATCACCATATCAACATAACTAATACTAGGGAGTGTAGAGCTCAAATCATCAGATGCAACCTATAAATCAAATCATCCTATTTATTAATCCTTTGTAAATTATCCTTCCAAACTTGTAGAGAGAATTGGTCACTAGCTAAAAAAACTTGGTATATGAATCAAATTCATGGTAATTTTTGTGTAATTATTCACATACAACCCAAAATTTTGTAAGAGGTAATCTATAATAAAAGGTTATAGAGTAGAGAAGGCAAAGAATCACACTTAATGTAGCTCCTTATGGATACTAGTCCTCATGCATTGAAAATGTTATAACAATGGCTTGAATGCAAGGAATATCCTTGGATAAATAAGATGAGATGGCCTTAGAACATTTAATTTTGTCTTAGGTAGAAGGTGAAGATGCATTTTAAATAAATGAGATCTTCATGTTAAAATCCCTACAAGTCTAACCAAACTACTACACTCAATCTAAGAAGAAATCAGTTGAGGTCCAAAAATATTTTTCAAGGCCTAAAGTAACTCTCAAAAAAATTTCAAGACCCTAACCATCACCCCTAATACATCAAAATTGAGGAGAAGTAAAACATAATAAGATAAAGGACCCCGAAGTCTGACCTTGACGGTCATTGAATTTAGTGGAATAGTTGAAGAAAGCCCCAATCGATGTTTCTCTCTAAGATGTATTATCTATCACAAAGTATAAATCTTTGCTATGAGAGGCATTGGAAGACTAAGAGAATCCTATGTGAGGTAACCTAGTTATGGAACTAACACAAACTAAGGTAAGATAAGCTAGAAAGAATAGACAACCCCATGCACCATCTATGTTCATCAATTCTAAAGCACAGTTAAGTAAAATAAAACCCACCCAATTTTAGTTAACTCTCATTATGGGAAAAAATTTGTTGTATAATTATATGATTGATTATAATACTAACACCATAATGATACCCAAATAGATTGTAGATGTATTATAACTTCAATACGAACCTTTGGATAAAGGGGTAATAGAGTTAGATGAGAAGAAATTTTAGGCCATAGGTGTTATCAAGGCTCTTTCTCTAACCTTGTATTCTTGTCCTAGTATTATAGTTCCCCAAAAAGTTATGGTAATAGACATTCCACCAGTCTTTCAGTCACTTTTGTCAAGAAATTTCAAAAGCAAGATAGGTGGGTACTTACTTGTGGATTGGTCTAAATTTATCTCAAGGATGAAATACGGCTCAAAAATAAAGGTGTTCTCTGAGTTACTACATCTAGAGAACATAGTTGATGATGTTATGATGAATTTTTAAGTGATTCAAACATATTTCTCAAAAAAGATAATAATTTTTTTATAAATGTTCGAGGAAGAAGTGGCAGACAACAAGAGTCTAGAGGAATAAGTCCTCATGAATGAATTCATCAAGAATGATCCATTCACAAAATTTGATGCCCTGGCCTAAAAAATTATGTAATCCATGATGAAGATCAATCCATCCTTGAATCCATGAAGAAAAGGGAGGATAAAATCAAGGAACTTAAAAATGAGTCAACTTTTTGGACTCTACATTTCAATGGTATAAAATACAAAATTGGCTTTAAAGTTGGTATCTAATTAGTGTCTCCATATAAAAAATATATCCTTAGGGTGTTTCATTTATAGTTTGTCTACACAAATAATTAATCCAAGTATGAATCCCTTATCCATGGCTTTAGCCTTGCTAAGTGCATGGGTGTGAAGTAATTAGAGGTGTTTGGAAATTCCAAACTAGTAGTAAAGTAAATAAGAGGAGTCAAAACTACAAAGAATGTCCACATGGTCTTACCACCATCAAATATGGGATTTAATTAAAGCATTTGAAACATTTAATATTTGAATCATTCTTAGGCCCATGAATGCAGAGGTAGATAGAATGGTAGTAATTGGTTCTTAGATTGATTTGATAACCAATTTGTTGACCAATGAATGGGTAGTGCAAGTAATTAGCGAACCAAATATTCTAAATATTGATCATAACTAGTAGGTATTTGACAGATTCTAAAATTTCCATATTTGTTCAATAATCATGTGAGTTTTTATAGCAGTTGTAGCTAAATATTGAAGAAGTTTATGAATATCAAATTTCACAACTAAAGTCCAATAAACTTCTAAAGGGACTGATCATTCTATAAAATCTATTTGATTACGATGATGCAAGGAATGATAAGGAAGTTTGTTACAAACAAAGGTGACTACTCCAAGCTTGATGTGGGAGATGGAAGAAAATTGAAGGTGGAAAATAAGTTTCCCAAAAGGATAAGGTGTAATTAAATTACTTATATATTCACATAGAATGATTTTATATTGTGCACAATAAGAAAATATGAGAGATTACACAATGATAATTGACAACAAAATATAATACTGGATAATATAGAAAAGCCACATCGAGGGGGAAACATCCACAATAATGTACTAATAGAAGAATATTTTACATTATGATTAAAGACTAACCACTAAATCCTATATATATATTCTAATTATCCAAGGTTATTCCATAGCACAACCTATTTAAGTACATAGATAAATGCACCAAGTAAATAAAAGAGGTATGTAAGGCACAAGTTAGCCACACATATCCCTAGACACACTAATGGTTAAGGGCATAACAATCCCTTCCCCTTAAAAATAACATTGTCCTCAATAGTTTAGCAACTCTGGATATTGCTACACAAATGCTTCAACCTCCCAAGTGGCATCTTCACATGGAAGATTCTTCCATTTGATTAGGTTTTTTGTAATTGCTCTAGAACATAGTTGTTTGGTATGTTATTGAAGGATCTCCTTAGGATAAAGAATATGTCTACATTCCTCATCAAATTTTGGTAATTATATTTGAATGCTAACTCTATTTACAATGACTTTCTTCAGGCATGATACATGAAATAATAGATGTATGCGAGTGGATGAAGGAAATTCTAACTTGTAGGCCACACTGCCATTTTTTGCAAGATATGATAAGGCCCATAATACTTAGGGGATAGCTTATTATCATTTTTTATTACTTTAATGACATCTATTTATATGGATTTAAGTGAACAAATACCTAATTACCAATGTAAAAATGCCTCTCACTTTTATGTTGATCTGATTATTGCTTCATGCAATTTTGGTCCATAGCTAAATTTTCATGCAAACTTGCAAGGACCTCCTATTGATGGTGAATATGCTCTTCAACTACATGAACCTTAGGATGGAGCTTCAAGGTTGAAGTGATAGATGGAGGGTGGTATCCATATAGTTCCATAAAAGGAGACATTTTGGAAGAACTATGAATAAAAGTATTATACCACCATTCAGTAAGTGGCAACTAATGAACACACTTATCATGTTTATTAGAAAAAAAATGGAGATGTCCTTCTAGAAATTTGTTAACTACATCAATTTGTCCATCATATTGAGGATGATATGATGAACTATGAGCCAATTGGGTGCCTAAACATGTAAATAACTTAGTCTAAAAATTACTAGTAAAAATGGGATCTCTATCACTGTCAATGATCTTAGGGGTCCCATATAGTTTATGAACTATATTGAGAAAAATAGAAGCTACTATACCAGTAAAAAATGGTTGGGATAATGAACAAAAATGAGCATACTTACTAAGATTATCTATAATAACTATGATAACATTTTGACCATTAGATCTTGGTAACCTTGTAATGAAATCCATAAATACCTCTTCCCAATGATGGCTAGGGATAGATAAAGGATGTAAAAGACCTAGATTTTTATGGTTTTGCCTTTATTTTGTTGACAAATCATACATTCAACCACGTATTTCTAGACATCCCCCTTGAGACCTTCCCAAAAAAAATCTTACTTGATTCTATGATAGGTTTTCAAAAATTATGAAGACCCCCAATTGGAGTTGCATGAAGTTCTTGAGGGATTTTTTGTTTAAGAAGATAATTCTTACATAGGTAAAATCTACTTTTATACTATAATGCATTACCTTTCTATGTGAATTTTTCAAATCCACCTGAACCTTGCTAAATATTTTGAATCAAATCATGAGCATTTCTATCATGTTCCCATTCTGATCATGCTTACTATAGCCAATCTACATGTAAAATGGTTATGGCATATATCGATGCCTCAACTCATTCATCTTTTTTGGATAGTACATCTACCACCACATTATCCTTACCTTTTGTATATATTATTTCAAAGTTAGTCTAACATCTTAGTTACCCATTTCTATTGTTCTTCAGATGACAACCTTTATTCTAAAAAATATTTAAGACTATCATGATTAATTTTTACCTAAAAGTGATGACCCATAAAATAAGGTCTCCATTTTTTGACTGCATGAAAAATGGCCATCATTTCCTTCTCATAGATGGGCTTGTGCTGAATTTTACCCTTGAGTTGACAACTTTGAAATGCTAATGGTCTACCTTCTTGCATGAGTACAACACCCATACAATACCTAAATGCATCGTATTTAACCATAGAAGTCTTATGAAAATTAGGAGTGGCTAATACTGGAGTAGTGCACATAGCCAGTTTCAATTATTCAAATTCCTGATTAGCTACATCAGTCCACTAAAAGGAGTCTTTCTTTAACAAAGAGGTAAGTGGAGCTACTATACTACCATAATTTTTGACAAATCTACAATAGTAACCAGTAAGCCCTAAAAATTCCAAAAGTTTCTTGAGTGCCTTATGAATTGGCTAGTTTGCCATTGCTTGGATTTTTATAGGATCCACTTTCACTCCTTCAAAAGATACCAAATGACCCAAATATTCAACCTCACTAGCCATAAAAGTACATTTGGAAGGTTTTGCATATAATTTATTTTGCTCCAAAATGGAGAGTAAATGTTTCACATGTTGTAAATGGTCTGCCCAAATTTTTACTATAAATAAGGATATCATCAAAGAATACCAAAATAAATTTCTTCAAAAATGGCTTAAAAATAGTATTCATCAAACTCTAAAAAGTTGATGGTGCATTTGTTAGGCCAAAGTCATAACCAAAAACTCATAATGGCCCTCATGAGTACTAAAAGTGGTTTTGGGTATGTCTTCATCATGAATCCTAATCTAATGATACCCAAAACATAGATCTAACTTGGTAAAATAAATAGCACCATTCAATTCATCTAGAAAATCATCAATGATAGGAATTGGAAACTTATGCTTGATAGTGTAATTGTTGAGTTCTTTATATTCAGGGCACATACTCCAAGTGTCATTGTTATTTCTCACCATGACAATTGGTGAAGAGTATTCACTTTGGCTATGGTGAATGAGTCCTGCATCCAACATCTCTTGTACCATCTTTTCAATTTCACTTTTTTGGGCATAGGGATACCTATGTGGCCTGATGTTGGGTGTTGTAGTATTAATAATAAGTGTGATAGCATGATCATGTGTGTAGCTAGGTGGAAGTCTTTTTGGCATGTGTCTAAAAACATTGAAATGAGAATCAATTATTTGTTGCAGATTAAGAGGTTGAGATGGCTGAGTTAGTTGTACTTCTATAGAAAACAAGTTAGATACAAATCCCTTAACACCCTTATGAAGAATCTTTGTCATTTTATGGGAGCCAAAAAGTTAGGAATATTTAACCTCTAATACTCTTAGCTTAAATGTCCTTAATTCAAAATAAAAATGCATGAATAATTCTTGAAAATTCATCTCAATAGTGCCCAAAGTGGTAAGCCACTTGACTCCCAGAACAATATCAGATCTACCTATCAAAATAGAAAACATAAGAGAATCCAATAAGTAGTCTCCCATGGCCAAATTAATACTAAGAAATTTTCCTAAATAGTTGATAGTACCACCATCTGCAATCATAGCCTAAAATTGTAGATCTAGATAAATTATATAGTTCAAATGAGCAACCAACTTATTATGGATGAAGTTGTGTGTGCTCCCAAAATCAATCAAGATAGTGACCTTCTATTTATTAAGGAAACCCATCACCTTAAGATTTTAGGGAGTACTAATACTTGACAAGGCATTACATGAAATAATAGGCTGAGAGTCTTTAGATTCCTCCTCAAGAACTTATGCATCTGCATCATGTACTTATACATCATATTCATCATCATTGGCTCCTTAAATGTAAAATAAATTCTTTTCAGCATAATGATGGTCTTTACTCCATTTTCTATCATAACCATAACACAACCCTTTGGCTCACTTCTTTTCAATTTCTCATTATGTTAATCTGGTGGGTTATGGAAATGGTGGTGCTAAAAAGTTATGATCACGACTAGTAGTGAATGTTTTCCTTTTGACCATCTCTTTTTATTCTATCATGTATGCCTTAAAGATAGCTTCTGATATATATGTTGGGTTGAACATTCAAACCTCATATTAGATTCTATATTTGAGGCCACCCAAAAATAGATCCATCAAATTTCTCTTAATGATATTTTCCAACCATAAAGAGAGATTCTAAAATTCATGAATATAATCCTTCACAGTTCTTATTTATCATATCTTGACTAATTGGCTAAAATAGCTCTTAGAGACATTATTTTGATAATGATTTGTCAAATCCTCAGTAAAAATAGTCCATATAATAGGAGCACCATTCTTTTTCTTTTGAGCACATAACCAACGATACCAAATTAATTACTCATGTTCCATATATAGGGATGCCACCATCACCCTCTAAGAACTAGGGGTTTGATGCAACTCAAATAAATTCTCAATTTAGGTAATCCAAGTGAGAGGATCCTTACCATCAAACTTATGCATGTCCACTTTTGGCAACATCAGTTTCATACCAGCATGGGAGTTGTTGAGAGGAGGATTTAAATATTGAAGTGGAAGGTTATTAGGATGAAACTAAGATGTGAGGTCACCCAATTGCATAGTGATATGTTATAATTCATTGTGAACCCCATTAATCTCTCCATGCATCCCTAAAACATTAGCTTGGACAAAAACAAAGTCATCATGCTTCACCAAGTTTTTATGTCCTTTTGAAGCTAAGAAATCATTAAATCTAAAGTTCCAGATTCCATGTCATCAGTAGGAGTCTTAGGAGTTTTGGGTGCCCCTTTTCTTCCCTAAGTTGAAAGACCTACCATAAACAAACCCTAGGAGGGTTTTGACCCCAAAAAAAGTGTACCAAGAAATGGTACCATTACGATCACCTTGTCAAGATAAACCCAATGATTACCTTTGTGCACTAGATTAAAATTTTTGATACCAAAAATTATATTAATAAAATATACCATGGTTATCATATCACAAAGATGAATCCAATGACTGCAAGTGTACAAGGGGGAAAAAAATTCCAAACTTAAAAAAAAAATTGTTTAATAAAAATGTTTCAAACAATACTACACTAATGGAAAAAATTAATTCTTCTTAGAGTGCAAGTTATGGTTTTTCACTTTCAATAGTCCCAAAAGCCATGCCTTACTAGATCTAAAAATATATCACAATAAACTTGCCCCAATCAAAGCTCTAATACCACTTATAGTGAAATTACTTATATATTCAGACATAATGATTTTATATTCCATAGAATAAGAAAATATGAGAGATTACATAGTGATAATTGATAGAAAAATAAAATACTAGATAATATAGCAAATCCACTTTGAGGGGAAAAACTCCATAATAATGAACTAATAATAGAATACTTAACATGATGATTAAAGACTAACCACTACCTCCTATATATAGTCTACTTATCTAAGGTTATTCCATAGGCTGACCTATCTAAGAACATAGAGAAATGTAACAATTAAATAAAAGAGATATGTAAGCCACAAGTCAGCCACACATATCCATATACACACCAATGGTTAAAGGAATAATAGAAGGATTTATTGGTATCCTTATGCAATAATTATCAAGGGGTTATGGCCTAGACCTATGATGACCTAAAGGGGTATGATTGTAAACTGATCCAACACACCATAGATCTCATTGAAGGAGCCAAGATAGCCCACCAAAATCAAAGGCTGGTAAACCCAAAAATCAATTATCTCATTGCTAAATAACTAAGGAAATTGATCCATTCAATGATTATATACCCAATCAAGCATTCAACTTGGGTATCTAACCTAGTTCTAGTAAGAAAGAAAAAATGGTGAAACTAGACTATGTGTAGACTTTAGAGACTTGAAAAAATCATCTCTAAAATATCATTATCCCATTATTTTAATATAACATACCCTCTACATAATAGAGGGAACATAAATTTTCTTGATACTTGATGGGTTCTCACGTTATAACTAGGTATGGGTTAATGAGGAGGACTAACATAAAATGACTTTCACTACAAAGTGGGGAACCTTCTCATATGTAAAAATGCCTTTTGGCCTCTCCAATGTAGGGGATAATTTCTAGAGATCCATGGATATATAGTTTCAAGGCCTGATCAAAAAATTCATCCTCATCTATTTGGATGACCTGATAGTGTTCTCCAAGGAAAAATAAGATCATTTTGATCACTTGGAGAAGATTTTTCAAAGGTGCCAAGAATTTGGGGTGTCCCCCAACCCAAAAAAATGCATTTTCATTGTCCCACAAGGAAAAATACTAGGATATGTGGTATCCAAATAATAAATATCTACTAATTTAGATAGATTGATGGTCATCAATGACTTAACATTAATAGATAACAAGAAGGGAGTCCAATCTTTCCTAGGGAAAATTAACTTTGTTACCCGATTCATATCAAACTTTTTGAGGATGGTAAGTCTAATTACATTAATTCTAAAAAAACCATGCTTTCAAATGGACTATTAAATTAAAAATAACATTTGACAAGATTAAGGAGGTAATACCCACTACTCCTACACTAGTCAATCCTGACTTCTCTATAGATTTTGTCATGTATGTTTATGGGAGTGATCATAATTTGGTAGTTGTGTTGACTCAAAAATTAGAATGGAAAGGTGAGAATCCTATTTCATTATATTTAAAAACCCTATGTGGATATGAGACTAAGTATAATTTTATTGAGAAGCAACTTTTTTCTATTGTTAAATGTCTCAAGAAATTTAGACACCTAGTTGTGAGAAGCAAGGTAATGATATATGTGGCACATTCTAGCATTAGAGAATATATCATTGAGGGATAAATCACTAAGAAGAGAGCTAATTGGATTACTAAAATACTAGAATATGATGTTAAATTTAGATCGACCAAGGTGCTCCAAGGGAAAGGACTTTACTATGATTTGGCCAAATGCACAGACACCTTGATAGATAAATAAGATACACTAAAAATAGTTTTAGTGAGTTAATACAAAACTACCAGGTCTTGGGTTCCTGACAGAAACTACTTCATGGAAATTTGCTAATATGTAAATGGTCTCCCTATGCATAAAATGATATTTTATAGGTTTTAAGGAGCTAGTTATACACTAGTTTAAAGAGTCTTTTTTCAAAATGAGCTTCAATGTGGTACTAATTAGATGTGTTGACAAACACCAAGCTATCAAAATCCTATAAGATACACATTTTACCCCTCCAAGTAAAAATTTATTAGCAAAGATGATCATAATTAAAATCATGCATGATGGATACTATTGGTTGACCCTATTTTTAGATTACTATCAAGTGGTGAAAAAATGCTAGTAATGCCAATTTTTCATAGGCAAGTAGAAGAATTCAACCATACCACTGAACTAGATTATGACTGATGAGCCTTTCACATAGTGGGGCTTAGATTTCATCAGGTAGATCAATGCCATGTCTAGCACAAGCCATAAATGGATACTCATGGCCATAGACTATTTCACAAGATGGACCAAAGCAATTCCTTTGAAAGAAAAAACTAAAAACGTGATTATTAACTTCCTAGAAGAGATAGTGATAAGGTTCATCCCTCCTAAAACAATCATATCCAATAACACAAAGGTCTTACTTAGCTCAAAAAATTCTGAATTTGTGCTCAGAAATGTAATTTTCCTTAAGACATTATCTAACTACTACCCACACGAGAATGGGTTGGCCAAATCAACAAACAAGAACCTCATAAGGTTAATTAAGATAATGGTCATTGATCAACATAGGGAATGGCATAAACATCTAAAAACAATTTTGTGGGATAATTGAATTAATCCTCAATGGATTCTAAAAAATACCCATATGAGTTAGTATATGGGAAAGAATTAGTAGTGCTCATTTTAATGAATATTCCCATTTTATAGTTGATAAAAGCTTTTGAAATAACATAAAATGAAGTAATGGAGGTCAGGTTAGCAGAATTGCTCAGTTTTCAAGAAGCAAGAGAATAATCTAGTTGCACTATGATCAGTTGATAGTAGGTGGTTAAGAGATTGTTTGATAAAAAGGCATTCAACCTAGTGTTCAAGCCAAAAGACTTGGTCCTAAAATATGACCAAAAGGATGTGAGCTTGGGTCATCACACAAAGATTTAATCCATATGGAAAAGACCCTTTCACATCATCAACAATAGGTATGGTAATGCATTTGAATATTGAATTAATAAAGCAATGCATTAGAGATACTTTTTAATAGAATTGACTTGAATCACTTTAACTAATTGATAAACTTTGTTTTATACATAGTTTCCCTTTTCACTATTATTTCCCTTCACTAACAAGTGTCACTGGCATAAGCTATTGTCCCATCACCAAGTGTCCACACCTTGGCTCCCCTCATTTTGAATCCTCTCTGATAGATAGTTATCTACCCAATTACCCCTATAATTAATGTTTAGGTCCCCCTAATCGAATGGTCTCTTATAAGGATCACCAAAAATATTTTACCCAATCATGTGTGCCAACCTTCACATTTATGGGTGATAAACTCAAAAAATTTCATGATGATTATGATAGGAGTGTTGTTGATAAATACCCATCTCATGATCAAAAAAACATTTAAACACCCTAACAGTTCCTAAAAGTACTGAGTTGAGTAGAGAGTTTTTAGTGAAAAATTGTGTGGAATTATGAATAGAATCTAGTATCTTGTGTTTTCCCAAAGAAAAGAGGATTATTTTATTAAAATTATAGGATGGAACCTATTGGGTCCTTATCTAATGGAAGACATCCTAGAAATAAAATATCTCATGGTCTAGGTGGTCATAGAGAGCTTCCTCCTCAATTTTCAAGAAGCAAATTATATATTTCTACCCTTGTATAGCATAAGCCCACAATACCAAACTTGAATAATGTCTCAAAGGGATGTTTTAGGGACCCCAAACTAGTCCTTAATTACACTGATGGGATATTTGATCTTAAATTGACAAACACATATGAATAATTTAATGGAGGGTGATCATGCTCTCATGCTCACAAAAGTCTAGAAAAATGAATTTGAATCATTCAATCTTAGGATATAGAGCTCTACCCTAGCATATATGGTGCCTCTCATGCACCTATGCCCATATCTTATTATTCTATGCATAGAAAGGTATAATTTAAATACTAGCATTATCATAGGCCACCACCTAAATGTGTAGATCAGTGTCAGAGAAGTGAGGGAGATGCTCTGGCTTCCTAAAAACCCAAATATATAAATATATAATTTAAAGAGCTTTCAAACCATATGGGGCACTCATGTCTAAAATTTGACATTCATAAACTTAACTCTCCATAGCAACTACATAGAAGTGTCAACTTTACCTATCTCTCTCTCAAGCTTTGTGGCACAAGATATAAAAGATGCCCTCTCTATGTTAGCATTAATCTTTGAAATGGACTCAAAAACTAATGTCTATGATTTTAAATTGGGTGTAGTCTTCCAATGGAAGATAATGATTAGGGAGAAGGCCTATAAAGTGAACTTCATAGATGCCATTAATAATGACATTCATAATTAGATGATGAATTTTTTGGCTCAAAATACCTTCACGTATTCTTGTTTCTTTATCCACATGATCCTTCACCAAAGCATTCAGTTATTTTTGCCATACTTTACCATTAACTTGATCGATATGGGAACATATCCTTATATGGTGATCCACATCTCTGTGTGGACCTACATCCATTTTAAATTGTAATATTACCATGAATTTATAGAGTGCTTCCTATCCCTGGTCTTGATTGACCTCAATCATAAAGCCATTGCCTTCTAGATGATACACCACCAAAGAATGTGGCTCACTAACTATAAAATTATATGTTAATATTTCTTTAGATCCCACTTTACCTTCATTAGGGTCTAGGGATTAAAGTATGATCCATTCTAGTGCCCATGCATACTCATAGATAAGACCTTTGTTGTAGAGTTAGACCACCAACCTGACATGATGGATTTAGTACATGGCATGGTATGAAATAATATGGCTATATATGATGTCCCATTTTAAAAAGGGGCCATTATAGTTATAAGGAGGTCACATGAATGTCTACATATGCTCAAAATGGTAAATCTCACACTAGATCAAATTAATGATCAATGAAGTTACAACTCGGTTGGCCACATAATTGCTCTTAAGACTTCCATCCCCTTCATTCATGAGCCTCATCCATACAACAATGTGAAAGTTATAGATGGAAGATGACATAAAATGCTACATCAATCTATTAAAGATCCCCTTAGACACCCACCAACCATGGGATTCTTTCTATAAACCAAGATGGGATTTTGATCATACAAAGAACATGATTAAAGGTCTAACAACATAGCTCATCTAGAGGGACTAGATCATGTAAAAAATGGAAGCTTATTTGAAGTATAGGTAGGAAACTAGCTAGAGGGAACTCAATTTTGAGGAGTTGGAGGCCAATTAATAATTTTAAAATATATGGGATGAGTTTCATAAGGAGGATGATTAGGTGGAAGAAGAGGATGCCCCCTTAGGAAAAGAGGAAGAAATGGTCATAATTAAAATGCCTACATCTTGGCCTCCTCTTCTAAATGAAATATCCCAATAAAATGAACTATATGTTCCATGGTAACTAGAATTAGGGGTATCGTAGCATAGATTTAAGGCACAAGTTTCTAGCTCTCCTTCTGATCCCAACGAGAAAAAGGTGTGTTTTACTCATCCTCTCCTTTCCACTTCTTTTTCATTCTTAACTTCTTTACAATCCACCATTTCCACCTTAGTCACCACTCAGCCATCCACCATAATTGCATCCACCATGGTGAAATTGCCTTCCATCCCTCTTCATGACCTCTTACCATTCTCACCTTCCACATTGACCATTCACCCACTCATCCGTAAGGGAACAATGTTTGTCGTTTCATATTAGCAAGTGAAGATTCCCTTTATATTTACAAAAAGATCCCCATTTATGGGGAAAATTATTCAATCACAATACTATTTACACTATCATTTAAAGACTACAAGGAAAACTAGAGAAGCCTAGGTAAAAAAGATGAGGAAAAGTGGCCAAGCTCCCAGTAATACCACACATGCAATCATTCTTTGGCACCACAAAATAATTAATCATTATGTATATGATGCCAATATTAATCAATCCTGAAGAGTATATTTATCTAAGATAAGACTTAATCCATTCCATTGGATTTAACCTTAATTAGGTGAGGCCACATGATAGGGTTAAACTAATGGAGGAGACCTAGAAGTTCATAAAAATGGACTAGCTCAATGTAGGCCATCAACTAGAGAATAAGGAGAAAGAACTTGAAATATTTAAGTCCACCATCAATAACCTAAAATAGAGGCCAAATATAAATACATTAAGCTCACAAAGAGGATATCCAAATTATAGATTTGCATCACCTTGAAGAGAACTCAATTAGAAGCTAACTAATGAGCCCAACTATAAATGCAAGTAGAGAGTTGAAGGCCAAAGTAGATGGCCTAAAAATGGAAAGAGAGGATATAGATAATAATATATATAAAAAGGAAATATAGCTCACATAGAATCCATGAGCATACAATAATAGATGAACTAGTAAATACAATAAGAGTTTTAGGTCAAGGACTAGGAGATCTAGTAGTTAATGAATAACCTTACTGACCATTCCTAGACTGCATACATCATCCCAATTATCTATGAATTATATTTTTCATATTAGGACAGGATAAACAACATGTCCTCAAACTTGAATCCACCTCTTAGATCCATTATGGACTCATAGTGGTTAAGCGCACAAGTGCATCTATAGATTAAGTCCTCAACTTCATATCCCCCAAGGTTTAAGATTCATATCTCCTATTCCAATATTTGTATAATAAAATAGTTGAGATTATCTAGGGACCAGCGGTGTATGTAATGGGAATTACATAATGTAAATGAATTAATCTAGGATCAGATAAGATAGAGTACACCTACACTTATGATTGGGTATACACTTGTTAAGAGAGAGCATGACCAATACAGGGATCCATTAGACCATATTAGGGTACCACTTGTATCACTCATCACAACATATGATCCTAATAAGGGTTCTAAATCCTACAGTCTAACACACTTTCTCAACAACCCTAAAATAGTCCTATGATTTGATATTTGACTTATGATAATAAACAAGAGAATAAACTATTTTAACAACAAAAAAATTAAACTAATCTAGTTCACACCAAATCTTGTGACACAAAGTGGGGGTTAGAACAAAAAAAATAAACAACTCCACTAAATATGCATAGGATACATATAATCACATCAATGTATATGGAATACTAATACATGAAAGAGAATATTACATATTACATTATCTATCTACTCTTAAAAAGGAGAAATAAAATTAGGAATACTTACCTTTGAAGATGAACCTATCAAGACTCAATCTCTCCCTTGGCCAAGGTACTTCACAAGAGATTGTTGTGGTTTGTAAGGATAACCAGGATAAATAAGATCTAAGATATACAACCTACCTAAGCATCTAAAATACTTCTCCACAAGATAAGATCTTAGCTCCAAAGAAAGTATTGAACCCTAAAGCTTTATTCCTCAAGTAGAATGGTCAATAAGTAGATGTTCATTAGTACTTATTCACTAAATTCTTCACTTTCTTTTGAAATGGTGGTAAATGACCTTGTATATATAGTAGTATCTTACCAAAAAAACTATTAGTCATGTCATTTTTACCAGGTCTACGAAGTCAACCTAACATGTTTTTAGGCTAACTTACTAGGTTTTTGTTAGGTTGACCAGGAGGCTAACAAACCAAAAAGAGCTAAAGTGTCCCCAAAACACACTAGATTGACTAGGTCAACCTAGTTTGTTGAATATGTCTAAATGGTAACAAGGCAATAAACGAAGGAATGATGTATACGAATGCATATAATGGATAGGAAAGAGAGAAATAAGCTTAGGGTTTAAATTTTTAGGAGACAAGTGTGTAGAAGGCAAGTGGAAAAAGGAACAACAATCTTATAAAGCACCAATGGTTAACCCACCCCTTTTTTAGTATACCCCTTAAGGCATGCACTTAGAGAGATTGAGACTTGAAAGGTTCCTAAAAGATATGAAGCATCAATAATCAATAAAATTTTGAAAATATTATGTGTACATATGCCCTAGCTAAAGCTCATCACATGTCATATAATTTCAACACAGGATGGTGTTTTAGAGATAAAATATGATAACACACAATATTGATGCTAAATATGGTGTAACAAGTAGCAAATAAGATAAATGAAAGGAAATAATTAAAAAACACATACCTTTAACATACGTTAATGTCATAGATAAAGAATAATATTACAAGAAAGTGAAGGCATCTAATATAAAGTACACTAGGTGAAGCTAGAAAACTTAGTGCAAAAAATATCCAAAAATCAAAAGTTTTGGAAGATATGCATAGAGTGGTTAGTAAAGATAAGAATTTTTAGGAAAATTTGAAAAATTAGGATTGGTAAGGCAAGGTTTTAAAATATTTAAAGGTAAATGATTGACAAAATGATGGTAAATGAATGGAAAATGAATGACAAATAATAAGAAAATAAATGACAAATGATTTGAAAAAATGGTAAATCACATTAGAAAATATGTTACACATAAATGGCAAAAAAGAATCTAGAACATACTAAATAATGTTGGAAAGCATCTAAAATATGAATGACAAATGAAATATCAATGCAAGAAAACTCTAACAAAGATAGTAATAAGTTGAAAAGTAAGCTCATATAAGATAGGCATGAAATAAAATAAATAAATAAAAATAGGAAATAATGTCAAATAAAATGTAAGTAAAGATGTAAGACAATCATGCAGAATGCATACATAAATAAAAACATGTAATAATGGTAAAAGGGTGCGGACTCAATTATACACAATAGAAGGGTAGTAAAATAATGATAAATTAAATAAAAAAGTGATCCATAGTTACTCAAACATGTTATTTTGCTCTAAGGATAGATAAAATTGAAATAAAGTAGTGCTAGCATGTTTTTAATAGGTGGAGAAAAAGGAATTAAAGAATAGGGAAAATGGATTTGGAATCACAATTTTCCTATCAAAGGGGGAAATAAAATAGGTGGAGGGGAGAATGAAGGAAAAACCAAGGTAGAGGAATTCTTTATCAAAGTTGAGACACTCAAATTTGTTTTGTCAAAATAAGAGGACTGTCAACCTTAAGGACTATGAAGAAAATCTCTTATCTGCACAAGTCTTGGATATTTAAATGGAGTATATAGATCATCCCATGAAGGCTATATGCATGAAAATTAAAATGGACCTACCTCCCCATGATGTGTTCCCTATTCTTCAGGACCCCTTATAGAGTTGTCAGTATATTACAAATATTAGATAATTGTATGAGAAATTAGGTAGCACCATAATGTTTTTGAATCCCCCTATTCCAACTTACTAGCATATCACACTCCAAAGAAATTTGACTTTATGTGAAATTGACTATGGAGTTTGAGCTTCAATTGGAGATAGGAGATGTGCTTGGAATCACATATTTTGGTATGAATTTGAATTTTGAGATTTGTATGTTTCCTTTTAGATATCATTGCTTTTTATTTCAAATGATTTGGATTTTAAATTTCTTGATGTCTTTTTTAGATTCTTCCTCCATACAGATTTGGAAAACCAAACATGGGTGCTAAAAATGACTTTCATTTGAAAACTTGGAATGAGGTTGCTAAGAGAGAGAACTTTATAGAGCATGGGATCTAAGAGTCTCATAAATCTAGGTGAAATAAAAGTGCTATCTTGACTTCAACCTTGTTTAACCAATGTGGAGATGAAAGAAATAGGAAATCAAGAGGAGATGACACATGGAAAAATTTGAATTGCTTGAAATCGCAAAAATGTGACAAAGAGAGAAGAAGGATACAATGAAAGTAAAGTGTGATGACTTATCATAAGAAAGAGGAAAATGGAGGAAAACATGCTAACATAGTTTTTCTTACAAATTCCATCTAACCAAAGAAGTAAAAGATAAATTTGAGAACAAGGAACAAGCACGTGAAAAGAATGGTAATTTTATGAGGAGGGTCAGGTCCTATCCATGGTCTTACCTTGAAAATCATAAAATAAAAACCTAAGGGGGCAAAAGAGAAAATTCAAAAGAAAAAGAATATTATGGTACATCAAGAGGTAAATGCTAAATAAAGGGGCAAAAATGATCATAAATATAATAAGGCAAAGAATCACACACACACACACACACACACACACACACACACACACACACACACACACACACACACACACACACAAATAATAAAAGAGATATATAAGGACAAAAATGAAAAAAAATTCCAAATGTGATGTGTAAGAAAACCAAAGAATGTAAAGGAAAAAATGATAATAGTAAAGTGAAACTTAAAAGAAGAAAAATGAATAAAAACAAATAAACATGAGACAAAAAGAACAAGTAAAATATATTATAATGTCTATATCAAAGATGAGCTTGTGAAATACAAATTTATAAGTCTCAGAATGTTTCTTGAAGTTGTATTTGTTTTTTATTATGCATTGGAGAAGAGTGGACATCACAAGATGCCCCAAAGGATAAGTGGATATAGGGATAGGCATCATAAGATGCCCCAAAGTTTGAAGGGACATGTGGATGGGAATCAAAAGATGCCCCAAATTCTGAAGGGACATGTGGATGGGCATCATAAGATGCCTCAAAGTGTGAGTTGGAATGAGGTGATATTGAACCATTAGAATGATTTGCATTGGATTGATAGGTGCATTTGGAAATAGGTAAATGTGTTGGATTGTTATATTTTAAGGGTGTTGAATGTGACATATGATGTGTAGGAGAGGTATGAGGAGATAAAGGAGGTAAAGGAGGACCATGTATGAAATGCTTTTGAGTAGGCATTTTAACTAGGTATTCTTTTAGTTCATGTGACCTAAGAGGTTGAGGTTCAATGGATGTCACAATATGTTTAAAATTGTTCATGTTAGATATCTTTTCCCTATTAGTATAGGAAGAAGGATCAATTATGGTTTGAACAAAATTATTGGATGAGTTTTTTTCATTAGGTAGTTGATGTTTATGTGACTTTTTTTCTTGAGATTGATTTTGAGAATCTTGAATATAGTATTGATAATGTTGTTTTGTGAGAGTATCAAGATTGAAATGTGAACCAAGGAAGGAAGAAAAAATAAATTGATGAAGATCATGACAAGAATCATGAGAATGACTGATATTAGCATGCCACCAAGAAAATTTATCTATATTGTACCATTTTGGAGGAGGTTTGGAAAGATTAAAGGTCATGGGTTTAGATGGTGGCAATTTTGTCATAAGTTGTTCTAAACTCAAGGGAGGGTCGGTTGGGTTAAAATTGGTTGAATTGTATGATCCATTTTGAGTTTGGGTAGGCTTGGTTAAATCAATGTTATGAGAAGAATATTGGAAAGATCATTTAGTAATTGTTTGAGGTGTTTCAAATTGGGTCATAGAAAAGTCCTGTCTTTTTGCTTGGTCTAAGACTTCTTCTAAAGTTTTTGGTGAAAAAATTCAAACTTTGTATTAAAGAGGAGGTTTAAGAGTAGTGACAAATAGTTTCAAAAGAGCATCATCATTCATGTTATGGTCCACTTTATGAACAAGATACTTCCATCACTTGATGAAAGTATGATTTGATTCACTAGGATGTTGCAGGGCATTGATGAAATAGCTAAGGTAATTTTTAGGAAGGTCATCATGTTGGAATTACTTTACTAGAGAATTGAATAAATCCTTTATTTGTGAGATGGAATGTCTAAGAATTTGGTTGTACCATTCAAATGCATCATCAACAAAGATTTTGTATAAGATCTTGGTGGTAGCAAAGGTGTTAGTTTGGACCCATTCCTTATAGAGATTACCAAATGACTTAAGAAATATAGTAAGATCCTTAGTCCCATTATATGTGATAGTTAGAGAAATGTTTCCAATATCTATGGATGAAATTAATGGGAATAAAGGTTCATATTAAAGATGTTGAAGCATTTTATTATTCATTAAAGGTTGAGGGATGACATTCCCATTGGAATATCTAAGATGAGGAGGGAAAAAATTTTGATCTGGTTGAGACATGATAATTTGAGATGGTTGACTAGTCATATTTCATAAGTGTTGTTGTATACTCATCATTTGAGATTGATTAGTTGTTTGTATGATGTTCATTTATTATATGACATGTGCAAGAAGTTGAGTTGTATCAATAGGTGGGTTTGAAGGTGGGGTATTAGTGTTTTTAGGAATAGGAATGTTAGTGTTAGTGGGAGGAATATTCTTTCTAGTTGAAGGATTCCCAACATTAGTATAATTGTCTCAAGTGTGGTAGAACAAGAAGGATGTTTAGTCAAGCCAACATTCTTGTGATGAGTGTAAATAGTATTAGCATCAAGGTTTTTGAATATTTAAGAACCATCTAGATTATCAATTTGAGTAGTATTATTTGGTGAATGACTCCCAAAATTGGTATTTGGAGGGGGATTATGATGAAGGATCTCAACTAGATTACATTATGTAGTGAGTGGTTTAGGCTTAGGAGAAGGGGAAGGAAGAAATTGGATAGTTTCATTGGAGGCAATGAAATAAGTGAGGTTACTATCCAAGTCCTTTATAATATAATGTTCTTGACTAAGGGAAGGCTAAAAAGATGTCATCATGATGAAATAAGACTAGATAACCACACAAAGAGACAAAAAGTGATAGAAAATAGTACATGGTCGATTGGGTCAATCTAGCACTGAAATAGGGACTACAAAACTATACAAGGTCAACTAAGTCAATCCAATAGAGTGAACAAAGGTTGGTAGAAAAGGTAAAAGTGGATGAAAATAGTGTTAGGTTGACATAGTAAAATTCATAGGGGCTAAAAAGGATACTAGGTTGATAGGGTCAATTTAGTATAATAGACATATTACTTGTTTTACCTATATCTTTAGTTCTACTTATCTATTTTACAAACCATAAAATGCATTGGATTCATGACGATGTAGGTAATATGAGAAAGTTCATATCAAGATATGAATTGAAACAATACAATTTGTAAATAATGAAAATTAATAAGTGTTAAAGGGAAACAAACATTTAATTGAATTGATGCTAGCTAATCCAATTGATGCACACAAAGCAAAATCTTACACTAATGCTTACTCATGTAAGATTTTCACACATAATTGATCAAAGAGAAATCAAACAACTTGGAAAGTAGAGATAGCTAGTTGTTCAACCTATAATGTTAATTAGATTATTAAGAATGATTTTTAATGATAGGGACTTAGTTTTAAGCAAGGTACTAGATAATAATCTATGGATGGTTTTAGGTGAGTTTAGGATGAAAGGGACTGTAGTGGAAATGATACAAGCTTGGTATTTGGGCCTACCCCTTCACTTCACAAATCATAGTGATTATTTTTAGGTGATTAATTAGAATATACCATTAACCATTCTTTATACTTAACCAAAACATCAAGTCAACTTCCCCCTTGGTGATGAAATCTAAGTAAGTTGGCTTAGGTAGTCAAATGTTAAAATGCTTATTGATGTTAAGTGATTTGGCCATGTGTTTATAAAATATAAATAGTGAAACTAAGTGGTTAATTAAAAACCTCCTAATTAGACTATGTGAACTATTCTAAGCATGAAAAAAACTAAAAAAATATGTGATTAACATACAAGGTAAATTCCAACATTAAAACAAGGTACAATGAAAACAATATATGGACAACATACAAAACTAGGTCGATAGGGTCAAGATATTACTATTTAAGATAGGGTCTATAAAACCTACTAGGTCAACCAAGTTGACCTAGTTATTTCAAACAACACACAAAACATAGAACTAAGCTGACTAGGTCAATCTACATGGTTGTACAGGGGTAGTTTTGAAGACTACAATCTTAAAAGAGTATATAAAGGAAAGAAACAAAGAATAAAAGACTAAAATTGATGGTTTAGAGATGGAAATAAAGGATATTATTGATTAAGAATCTTGGATAAATCTATCAAAAACATGCAAACTAGGTCAAGATGGTTGACCAAGTAATATAGAAACCTACTAAAAAAGTACTAAAAATGCACTAAGTCAACCTGGTCAACCTAGTAGGTTGAACATGATGTCTAAAAATGCACTAGGTCAAGTTAGCCTAATAGGCTAATATGGAAGTCTAAAAAACTAAAACATGTACTAGGTCAAGCTAGTCGATCCAGTTCCCTATTCTTAAAAATCTACAAATAGAGAAAAAGAACTAGGTCGATAAAATCAATCTAGTATGTCAAAATATATGATAAAAATGATGATAAAAATAATGAAATAAGTGAAATAAATATTGCAAGGGTTAGTTTCACATTGGGTTTACTAGAAGGTATGCAATCAAAAATACATGATGTATATGAATTAATCCTAGATCGAATAAGATAGAGAACACCTACACTTTCAATAAGGTACACACTTGTTAAGTGGGAGCATGACCAATATGGGGATCTTCTAGACCTAATTAGGGAATAACTTATATCACTCATCATAACATATTATGCTATGAAGGGTTCCAAAGCCTACAGTCTAAGACAATCACACAATAACCCTAAAAGAGTCCTATGATTTGATATTTCACTTACGATAACAAACAAGATAGTAAACTATTCTAATAACAAGAAAAGTAAACTAATATAGTGCACACCAAAGATTGTGGCACAAAGTGGGGGTTATAACAAAACAAATAAACTAAACATGCATAAGAGACATATACTCACATCAATGTATACAGAATCCTAATACATGGAAGAGAAGAATACATAATGCATTATCTATCTACTCTTACAAAGGAGAAATAAAGTTAGGAATACTTAACTTTGAAGACAAACTTACTGATCCTCAATCTCTCCCTTGGACAAGGTGATTTACAAGATATTCTTTTACTTTATAAGGATAACTAAGATAAATTAGATTTAGGCTACACAACCTACCTAAGTGTCTAAAAGACTTCTCCATAAGATAAGGTTAGAGCTCCAAAGAATGTATTGAACCCTAAGGCTTTTCTCCTCAAGTAAAATGGTTAATAACTAGATGTTCATTCACATTTCTTCATTCAATTATTCCATCTCTTTTAAAATGGTGGTAAATGACCTTATATATATAGTAGCATCTTACATAAAAAAATTTATACATGTTGATTGTACTAAGTTGACCAGTTTGACCTAACATGTTTTTAGGCTAGATTACTAGGTCTATACTAGGTTAGTCAAGTGGCTAAAACACAAAAAGAGCTAAAGTGTCCCCAAAACACACTAGGTCAACCAGGTTGACGTAGTTTTTTAAATAGGTTAAAAGGGTAATAATGTAATAAATGAAGGAATAAAGTATGACAGTGATTGGAATGGATAAGAAAGAGAGAAATAAACTTCAAGGTTTTATGAGACAAGTATGTAGATGGAAAGTGTGAAAAGGAATAACAATCTTAAGAATCGCTAATGGTATACCCACCACTTTTTCTATACACCCCTTAGGGAATGTACTTAGAGAGATTGAGACTCGACAGGTTCCTTCAAGATATGAAGTGTCAGTAATTAATAAAATTTTAAAAATATAATGTGTATATATTGGTGGTTGATAGAAGGTAGGTGAAGATCAATTTCAATGAATTCTTGATCTAAAATAAGGCCACATCAAAATGTAATTCTTATTTGAATGCCTTAGAACAAGTGGTTTAAGACATGAAGGGACACATTGAACACTTGGTCTAGTTAGGACTCTCCTCCCAATTCATCATAAATAACATGGTCTTTTTAGAGGAAAAGATAAAAGAGTCGTTGGATGTGAAGTAGAATGACCAGACCATCTTTGTAGCCTTAGGTCAAGCACTAAACATCTCTAAAGTAGAGAGTAGTTTGGAGCCCCTTACCCATCTCAAATTTTAGATGTAGGTGGTTGTACAAGGTTTGATCAACATCTCCTTCAAGGAGATAATTGATCTAGATAGAGCCTTTGAGGTTCTAAAAATTAAATCCTAACCTTTAGAAGTAGAGTAGATGCCTTTGAGCACCACTCTTTATAAGTTATAAATTTTATGGGCCTTACTTTTTGCATTTTTGCTTAAAATTATCTATGTCACCAAAGATCTTTGGTTCTTCCATCCATAGGTGGATTCCCCTATAAGTTTCCGTAAATGTGGATCAAATCAATATTTTTGAATACTTTGGGAAATTGGTTTTTTGTTTGGACATGTTGGAAGAGTTGGGTAGATTAAGTATCAACTTCCTCTTTTCCCTTGATTCCCCTTTTTACTTTTGGCTAAGTATCATCTCCTTCCACTAGTGCCACATGACACCCCCATGATCATATTTAATAAAAGAGTTCTTAGCTCCCCCAAGAGTAAAGCCATCTCACCATGTGGTGGTAGGCAGGGCCTGCTATGTAGGTATAACTGTCGGGGAATCCAAGAACAAACACAGCTGTTCTGATCCCACTTGTTAGGATCTTGCTCCTAAAAAAGAGCACAATATGATTACCAAACTTAAGCAATTAAACATGTGGAAATAACCAGAAACACAAGTAACTAAAATTCACCAATAGCACAGAATATGAGAGACAATACACTATCTTGTATTAACATTTATATAGAAAAGAATACAATAAAGAGACACCACACTCTTCCACCTTACAGAGGCTTCCCACACCTCAAGTGTATAGTAATTCTTGTTCAAAACACTCTCCTACCAAAAATGGTCCCAACAACCAACTCACACACAGAATTGGTGTTCACCTCTCCAACCAGTTAGTAATAACCCTGCCAGTACACCAAGCACTCTATAGTACTTCAAGTAGATCTCCCATGAACTTGCAACCTACAATTCAACAGACCATACTTACAATGGAAGGATCTTCCTTGCCTTCCTTTCTAGCTCATTAGTGGAACTAGGAGAAACACACACTTTGTTATCTTCACTAGCACACTTTACAATACATGCTAATGGGTCTATAAATAGATCCCAGACTTGAACAATAACTTAGACTCTTAGTTTACTATAATTATCCACACAGCTCAAGACTCAAAATAATCTTTACATGCAAACACTCCATTCACTAAACTAACTATTCGTGCAATGAATAGTTCTGGAACGCACAGGCGATCGACATCGGTCCCTGCTTGCCTAGTGCTACCAACATTGGCCGACTTCCTACCGATGCTGATTGCCTTCTACACTGATCATGACCGACGTTGGTCATGCTACCAACACCAATGCTTCTGGGTCTTCAGCAACCTCCTTTTCTTTGTCTACAATAAGTTGAAGCTTTTAGCTTCATAACCTAACAATCTCCCACTTGGAGATAAATAGTTGCAACTGTACCTATACCTGTACACCATCTAGTTTATTCCCTCGGCTTTGTATCCCTCCTTAAGATCACTCTTGAAGACTAACCACCACAAAACTTGTAGTGCAACACCTATCACCCAAATCACCTGCCACATCCACATCTACAAACCCATGTAGAAAATAACTTGAACCTGCATAGCATGTGCACCTACTGCTAGTCCCTCTAAGAATCCACTAAACTACCCTCCAATGCTTCTTTATTGGATTGGCTCCAAACTTGTGACAACTCCCACTGCTTGGGAAAACTTAGGTCTAGTACATACCATGCACTTAACCTCATTATATGAATCAAGACACTATTCTGTGAACTGTCCAACCATTGGCGTGCTAACCGATCTCACACATTCATCCTGAAACAAAGTCAACATATGACCTTCCATGTCCCTAAAACACACTCATGCCAAAGAATCTTGCTGCTCCCAAATTCTTCATGACATCCCTCTAAACTAGCTTTACCTTTAGTTTAGCGATTCCCTGTATATGTAACCCTGCAACAAGCACATCATACAGTAATAGGATAATGTAGCTAATATTATCCAACCTGGCAAAGAGAAACATAATGATCAAACCTCCATTGCCCTATAGCTTATACAAGACCATATACCCTGGCCTTCTATCTCACATATCCATTTTCACTCTTCTTCATCCTGAACATCTATTCATCTCTCAGTGCTTACTTCCAGCTGGCAACTCCACCCAAAACTCTTGTTTAGTTCTTCTCCAAGGAATCACATCCTCCATCCATGCCAAGCTCCCACTATTTCCTAGATCTACCTATTTTGCTTCTTTAATAACTTCCTGGTTCTTTACCATAAGTGAGCTATAAGTAGTGTAAAGAAGGGAAATGACAAATTTGAGGCTTACCTACCCTTTAAGTCCTCCATATGGGTGCTTGAGACTCCTTGACAGCTTGCTATCCACCCAAAATTCATCTCAGTGACCGATGTCAGTCACATTCTAGTCTACACCCGACCGATGTCGGTTCCCTACAACTCCCTCATCACTGACATCGGTTCCCCGTTGCCGACACCAGTGTTTATCTACCCTGAGTCACTGATGTTGGTCTGCACATAGCCGATGTGGATCCCTGTCTGGATGCTGATGCCAGTTTTCCTGCCAACATCGGTCTCTGTGTTTTGCTTGTGAGAATTGACTTCTACTCGTGAGCTCCTTTTGGATCAAACCCTTGTCCAAATCACCCTTGATCTGCTCAGAATTCTTCTGCCCCTTGTGCTAAACTCTGTCCATCACCTTCTCCTTGAAAACCAAGGCTTTCCTATTCTTGTCACTAACATCAGATTCCTCAAGAAACATCACCTTCTTATTTTGCATATAGAAACCTCGATCTATACCTTTTGACTCAAGAATATGCATCTCCTTCTTATTCATGTGACCAAGCCTATTAAGCCACATCTCCAAATCTACAGCTGAATTAGATAACCCAGAAAGAGAATTAGTAATACAAGTAGATAGATAAAGTGTACCTACTTTCTTACCTCTTACTATAACAAGTGTACCCTTGGTAACCTTCCAAGAGTCCACTGTGATAGTTATTATGCAATCCTCATCACCCAAACTTCTTACAAAAATCAAATTCTGCTCCAGAACTGGGACATGCATGACCTCCTTCAACACCCATGTGTTCCCTGTCTACAATTTCAGCTTCACTTTCCCTTTGCAAACCATCTGACAAGGCTTACCATCCCCTACACAAATTTCTCTAAAGTCTCCCTGGACATACTCATGAAAAAATTCCCTATTTGGGGATACATGAAAAGAGGCACTAGAATCTAAAACCCTAGATTCTACTTTATCCAAAGAACATACTAGAGCATCTTGTGCAATGAACTCTACAACACCTGCTTCTTCTTCATGTCCTTCATGCTGATCTGCTACCAACCAACAATCTTTCTTTTCCTGCTCTTTCTTTCCATATCTCTAGCAAGTTATTCTACCATACCTAAACTTGGACCTCCTGCTATTAAACTTCTCCATTCATAGCTTATTGTCTTTTGCCATTGCTCTACTCCCACTCAAACGGAAACCCATGTGAGTAACCTATAATCAACACACACTAACTAGATCTAATCCAACCTGTTAGTATCCTAACCAAAAGCTCTGATACCAGTTGATGGTATCAAGCTTTTAAACCTACAACCAAAGCTCTGATACCAGTTATCAGGGAATCCAAGAACAAACACAGCTATTCTGATCCCACTTGTTAGGATTTTGCTCCTTAGAAAGAGCACAATATGATTACCAAACTTAAGCAATTAAACATGTGGAAATAACCAGAAACACAAGTAACTAGAATTCACCAATAGCACAGAATATGAGAGATAATACACTATCTTGTATTAACATTTGTATAAAAAAGAATACAATAAAGAGCCACCACACTCTTCCACCTTATAGAGGCTTCCCACACCTCAAGTGTATAGTAATTCTTCTTCAAAACACTCTCCTACCAAAAACAATCCCAACAACCAACTCACACATAGAATTGGTGTTCACCTCTCCAACCAGTCAGTAATAACCCTGCCAGTACACCAAGCACTCTATAGTACTTCAAGTAGATCTCCCATGAACCTACAACCTGCAATTCAACAGACCATACTTATAATGGAAGGATCTTCCTTGCCTTCCTTTCTAGCTCATTATTAAAACTAGGAGAAACACACACTTTGTTCTCTTCACTAGCACACTTTACAATACATGCCAATGGGTCTATAAATAGATCCCAGACTTAAATAATAACTTAGACTCTTAGTTTACTATAATTATCCATGTAGTTCAAGACTCGAAATAGCCTTTACATGCAAACACTCTGTTCACTAAACTAACTATTTGTGTAACGAATGGTTTTGGAACACACAGGCGATCGACGTCGGTCCCTGCTTGCCTAGTGCTGCTGACGTTGACCGACTTCCTACCGACGCCGATTGCCTTCTGCACTGACATTAAGGTTGTGCCATATCTAGGATTTGAGGACTATCTACACTTATGAGTAGAAGCTCCCCTTTTAGTTATAAAAACCTCATCATGAAGATGAGTGTCAGGCTCTAGGTGTTTATTCCTTCTATGTTGGAAATTCCTTCGCACCAAGGCCATCATGCCTATATATTTATGGTTTATTTCTTTAGGAAGAATTGGTAGTTAGTTAATACTGAGTTGTTTTTATGACTGTTATCATAGATTAACCATTTTAATAGTTTTAGTTTTGAGTAGAAATAGTAGTAGTTATTGTCTTTCATTTGAAGATCTTAGCAAGTACCCCTCGTGGGAAGGATTTAATAGTATATACTATACCTTTTGGCCTTTGTATTTTGTTCTCCACCCAAAAGTGAAGAGGGCATGATGTTTTTTATAAAATTATGTGGAATCAATTACTGTCTATTATTTCTATTCTTTGTTTTTATAGTGTTAGCTTCTGTTAATGTTGCAGACTTTAAATCGTGTATATGACCTTTTATATTATCTATAATATTTTAAAGTGTCCAAGTTATATTATGCAATATTAAGAGTGAATATATTAATAATTCTAGTGCATCACTTTAGAAAGTATTATTTTATGCTTTATTTGCATTTCCTTATTCCACTTTTCCTCCATAATTATTTGAAGAACCAACTTCTAAAATCCTAGAGGTTACTTCATAGATAAAAATTATAGTTCCACATCTATAAAGCTTCCCATAGGAGGTTGCTTGCCAAGAATGAAAGTTTTAGGCGTCAACATTTTTCAAAGAGGTAGTAAGGCTTCATGAACTACCCATGAACATTGTATTTGATAGAGACTAAGTTCTTTCATCATTTCTAGAGAACATTATGGAGAAAGCTAGGCACAAACTTGAGTTCCAATTTAGCTTACCACCCTTAGATAGATGATCAAACTAAGGTGGTTAATAGAAGCCTTCAAATCTTATTGAAATGCTTATCTAAGGACAATCCCAAGAAATGGGATCTTATGTTTCCTCAAGTGGAGTTTACCTATAATGACTCTACCAACAAGAGTATTGGTATGAGTCATTTTCAAGTACTATATGATATGTATCCTAAAGGATTGTTTGAGCTCAGAAACCTTAGTCATATGTACAAGATGAGTGATAAAGATGAAGATTTTGAAATGGAAATGGAGGTACATGAATAGGTAAGGAAGCATCTAGAGTCTAGTGTGGAAAAATATAAGAAATAGGTAAATGTGATTATAAGAGAAGTAATTCTTTAGATTCGATACGTGGTTTTGGATCATATCTAGAAGGAGATATACCTAAGAGGTGAGTACAATAAGCTAAAGATGGAAAATATTGGTCATTGATGGGTACTTGGGAAGTTTGTAAACAATGCCTATGAATTGGATTTGCCTAGTGACCTACCTCACCAATATTCAATATTGTAGACCTATACCTTTATAAATAAGGAGTATAAGGATAAAACACAACATTAGACACACCTATAATAGGCCCAGATTGGGAGACATAGCTCCCTATGGTCAAGTTAGAAGAGTTGGAGTACATACTAGAAAATTAAGTGATAAAAAATGATAGAACCAAGAAGTACTTCAAGTACCTAGTCAAATGGAAACACCAACCAGTAGAAGATGTTATGTGGATGATTGAACATGACATCAAAATGCATAGTTTTAATAAATTTTAAAAGAAAATATTTGAGTATTCAGTTCTTGTATTATCATTTTTTTGGTAAATTATTTCTTGTATATTTCAATAATAGTGACATATAAATAGGTGAAATATTGATTCAAATAAAACCTATCAAATATTCTAATGAAAATTTAACTAACCTATAATGTAACTACTCAGTATATGATTAAGAGTTATATGCAATTATGATGTAGGAACATCACTTATAGGGGGATTTTGAGTTTAATATTGGTTTATTTTTACTATAATTTATGTTGGTTATGGTTTGGAGGGCCTTTATATGCCTCAACCATTATTATATTTCAAATTTCTAGGTTAGAATTACTTCTAACTAGCTCAAATTTGAAATTCCTTGTTTTCCCACCAATACTTGATTTTTAGAAATTTGAATATTTTGTTTGTAGTTAGCCTAATAGGGGTAAATAAATGACTTGGTCAAGTTTTTTTAAAATGTTTTAAACACCTATAATAACCCATTGAATCCATTTCAAGGGTCCAAGTAATCAAATTTATGAAAGAATGACTTGTTACACATACATGTCTTCTTAACTTGCCTTGTATGACCATTAGAAGGTCCCTCTAGGCAATTACAATAGATATACACATATAAAATTTATAAATTTTTATGGAGAGGTTGTTTTTAGATGTTATGAAGGCACATGTTTTGAGGAAATAATAAATAAACTGCTAGTTGTTAAGATTGACATATATAGGCCACGTTTTCTGTGTTTCAATATTTATTGTTCTTGATTATGTAACATGTTTGTGAATGAAATGATCATGGAAGCAAATTGAAAAAAAATAATAAGGTTTTTTTTGTTTATATATTATCTTTAAAATTTTTATTGCACATTTAATTTGCTTGGAATGTTTTTTTGTTGTATCAAATCTATTGGAGATATGTAGAAGCTTCTTATTTCCTGTATAGTCAAAGAGAAACTCGATAAGAAAAGTTGATAAAATAAGGAAAAGAGACTAATTAATGGTTTGAGAGTGCGTTTAAGGTTGAGATAGAGCCCAAACATAGTTCACAGTGTTCACAAGGTTATTTTAGAGATAAAATACTAATTTTCTTCCCTCTCAGGTCTGAATAGGGGTGGCAAACCCTAGAACTAGGGTTTTCATGATTTAAGGGGTTTCAACCATGTAAATAAACTAAAACTTTGTAGTCTTATTGGGTTGAATGATACCTAAGTGAATTAAAAAAATTAGACTTGTACAAACATTTTTTATGGATTTTGAGGGTTTGTTGAATAATCCTAAAAATAGGCCTAATTGAGGAGACTTAGTGATAGAAAGAAGGTCTAGAGAGAGAATTTTCCTAGAAATTTGGTACATGGGTGTATCTAGATAGAGGGTATCTAGAATTAGTCTAAAAATCTCTTGATCAATCATATCTTTTCCATACAAGTAAAAATATAGGAAAAGAAGGATACTAAATAGGCCTTAAGGTCTAGATAAGTGGGTAAGAGAGGCATATTTAAACTTTATCACAAATTACTATCCATTAAATTATTCAATCACTTAAGAAGTGGAAAATTTATATTTTATCCAAATAATTTGTTTTATATATAGATCACTAGGTATTATAGTTCATAAATAGTTAAAGTAAGTTGTTTAGTGACATATGAAGTGGGTTGAATTCCTACATAGCTATTTATTTCTGTTGAAACATAAGGGTGTAAATTCAAACATAGTAGAAGATGTGTTAAGACACATAGTTATATTATTAAATTAGTTGATAGTGAAAGATAACATATTTTATTTAATGGAGTAACATGTAAATGATAAATATTTTCAAGAAATATAAAAGACGTGTAGATTTAATGAGTGGAAATAAGACACCATGGTTTAATTATTTTGTTCAATAAGGAATTTTTTTGAAAGGAAGGAGTTTGTTTATATGTATAGGACCAATGTAATAAAGTTTTATTAGAGATAAACCTATTGGAGTTTATATATATATATATATATATATATATATTATGATAAGAAATCAATGCAAAGAGAGAAAAACTACTTTTGGCCATAGATAATTAGGAATTTCTCTAAACTCCTTAATTTTGGGTTAATAATAAATATCTTAAATGGGACTAATTATTTTATGTAAAATTCACCCATTTATTTAATTTTATTATGTATTTTAGTAACTATGTATGTAGGTTTTATGGGTATTCCCATTACTAGGTGGTTGAAAGTTAGTTAGAGTTTTATTGAATTGGTAGTACTTTATATGGGCATTTTATGTATATAATTATGGTTAACAACAATTTTTTAGCCTTTTTTACTTACCTTTTCATATTAATAAAATATTTGTCACCATACTATTATGTGAAAAATACTCAACCTAAATCCATTGGTGGTTTTATGGTAGTATTGTGATTTTTATCAATGTATCATAACAAAGGTGTGTTAAATCAAAGAGATGGACCCATGTCAAGAGAAGAAGACTTGGGTAAATAAAACTCATGAGAGTAATATATTAAAAAAATTATTCATATTGATTTTTTTAAATTATTTGTTGTAAATGCTTTGTGAATTCAACATGAATTTTTCATAAGAGCTCAATACTATCTCTACTTACATGTTTTTGATTCTTGTAAATGGTGTGGAATAATGTTTTTTAATAAATATCAAAGAAGTTAAAAAATGAGATACATTATCACCTTTTCTATTCATCATTATGGATGAATATTGGAGTAAATTAATTTCAAATGTTGTGACAATTGGAAAGCTAATTTTTTTTAAACCAGTTAGGAATGTGGATATAGTATCTCATTAATAGTTTGTTGATGATACCATTATTATGTTAGAGGCATTAATTTAGGAAGAAAAAAATTTAAAACAAATTTTGATTATGTATGGACAAGATTCAAATTAAAAATTAAATTTTGACAAAAGTTGATTTTTATTTTTCAGTATGACTTTAGGAAGGCAAATAAAAATTTCTCAAATCCTAGGCTACCAAGTTAAAAAAAATAACTCATCATGTATGGGTATGCCTCTCATTATCAAAAACATTTAAATTATATCTTGGAATCCATTAGTGGAAAGTAACTAAAGAATGTTGGATGGATAGAAAGGGAAGATTTTATCTCAGGAGTGAAAACTATTGCTTATCAAAAGCATTTTTTAGAGTCTTTAGGTCTATCTTATTTCTCTTTTAAATTTTCCTAATATAATAGAATAAAACCTTAATAAAATACAAATTATATTTTCATGTAAAAATATTTAAGATAGAAATTAAATGCATTTTGTGGCTTGAGGAAAAAATTGCATAGCCAAAAGAAATGGAAGTTTAGGCATTAGAAGATTAAATTGGATGAACAAAA
Organism: Torreya grandis; assembly: GCA_037957365.1. NCBI lineage: Eukaryota > Viridiplantae > Streptophyta > Pinopsida > Cupressales > Taxaceae > Torreya > Torreya grandis. Next base: position 208,968 of record JARHVA010005356.1, on the reverse strand, counting down.
ATCTTATCTCCAAATTTATCTAATGATTTATTAAAATCAATATTATTTTTGATACTATTTTAATATTTAAATACCTATATGGTATAAATCCTCTGTGTATTTTTTAAGATGAATACTTTTTTTAGGGTCTCACTTCTGGAAGTTTCTAAATTCAAACAAAGAAGTTATCCCCTTAGGTTTTAAATGGCAACTCAGAAATGGTATTCATGTAAATTTATATAAATATGTTTGGATTTTATACCAGCCTCTAAATATGTTAAGTCCATGGTAGTGCATTCAAAATCACATTCAAAACAAATATAGAAATAATGTTCAAGGTTATTGGAAGATTATAAAAGATACTAGAAGCTGAAAAAGGTTGAGTATTGATAATTTAGATTAAGAAGATAATAAATTTTTTTATAACCTAAATAATTTGTTGATAGACCATTATTTGTTTAAAACCATCAATGAAAATCAATTTTTTTGGAAATAATATATTTATGGACAATATTAAGTTAAATCTGGGTATAGTTTGGTGGCTAATATTCTAAGAAATGATGTGAACTAGGATAGATTATGGGACAAGAATATAACCCCCAGAGTAACCTTTTATTTATGGGCGGATATCTAAAATAAAGTCTTATCTATATATAATTTAAGTAAAATATGTTTCATATTAGTCAAGGTACCCTATGTGTGAAAATGGGAAACAAGTTTTCATTTACTAGTTAACCGTTCTTTTGCTAATGAAGTTTAGAGCTTCTTATTTAACAAATTCAATGTCCTTTGGGTATTATTTTATATATTTTACTTCTAGTAGTCTTGGGAGTGTTATTTTCAAAATGATCTTCTAAATAAAATTGTCAAACTCACATTTCATCATACATTTGAGAAATTTAGGGAAAATAAATAACAAAAAATTTAGTAATAAAATGTGCACAAGTTTGACTTTAGCTAATAATACTTTTTATGTTATTATGGAAAATTTTAATGTTATGTCTAGTGGAAAAGGCAAAATTTTGTAAATGTGTGAAAAATAACTCACTTTAAATTGGTAAATTGATTCTTTATGAATTGGTAATATTGATCCCAGAGATGAAATAAGAAAAAGGAATAAATGGAAACCTCCACCTATTGGATGCCTAAAGGTTAATTTTGACAGGGCATCCAAAGGGAATCTATGACCCTCCTAAGAAGGAGGAATTTTAAGAGATCACTAAGGGAGGTCTTTTATTGCATATGTTGGTGATATGGAGATCAAAATGAACCATTAAATAGAAGCTCTTGTTTCCATTTGGGGTTAAAATATGGTAAACAATTAGGTTTTTAACATCTCATTATTAAGGGAGACTCAATGAATATAAAAAATTATCTTCCAAGAAAAACATAATGAGTTAGAATACTAAATAGGTGGTGGATGAGTCTATTTATATTTTATATTATAGGCAAGAATTTGTCATTTGACATTTCTATCATGAAGGCAAAAAAGTTGATGATTGGTTCTCCAACAAGGGAATTAGCTCTTTTGGTTTTATTAGTTGGACTATGAGAGAATAATCACCTCATGATATTTGTTAGAGGATTGTCAAGGAAGTTTTTATTTAATGTTCAAAATGGTTGATAATGTGAGGGTCTTCTTGTCTTGTAAAAATAAATTTCATTGGAAATTTATGGTTAAGTGTCTTTGTTTTATTATACTCCTTTTTAATCTTAATTCACTTTCTCTTCAAGTTACCTAGAGAGAAGTTTCTAGATTTGATTGGAAGAAGACAATGTCATTTTAAGACTATTCAAAATTGGAAGGACATCAGTAATGTCTTTGAGTGGGCTAACATGAGACACTCAAGATGAATTATCATTTTGAATTTGGGGAGCCCAAAAAAACCCTATTTTAGGTGAAATAAGTATAACTAGATTACCTTGTTCTTCATGGGGCTTATTAATAGAAAAGAACCCAAGATGCCCAAGGAGGTGAAAAATAATGAATTTTGTGAAATCTTCCAAATAGGGGAAATGTGTAATTTTATGTAAAGAATAGAAGGTTATGAAAAACATGTATTGACTTTATTTATTGAATCCTAAGACAATAAAACTTTGAACATCAATGGAGTATTTCTTGATATATCTAGATAATTGATCTCTCATGTCAGTGAATTGGAGATGGTGGTGAGAAAAGTGTATAAAATGGATAGATATTACAAGAAGGAGAAAAATATATTTCTTTTAAAGTGAGAAAATTTGGAGCTATTTCATAATGGGTTTGATCATGAATCCTTGTCAAGACCATATGTAGATGTGGAATTACATCTCATGTATTATATCACTCTAGAAGGTAGTTTTAATGTTTTTGGTTGGTCTCTATTCATTGTTCTCAATTAATTTAGGCATGTTATACCCTTGAGTTTACTATTATATATTTCTCTTTATATGGAAACCTCCGTTGAAAATGTTAAAAAGGGTAAATACAAATCTATTAGGCATGAAGGAATCATTTTAATCATCCATAAATATTTCAAAGGGATGAATAAAATTACCCCTAAACTTCCAAAACCCAATAAAAGTAAAGAGGAAGTTAGGAAAGTGTAGAAGATCTGGATTAAGTATCCATGAAGTAATACTTAAAAGGATAAAGAACATAGTACTACCAAGAAACCATCAAAATATCAAGGCTTAGGTATTAAGACCTGACTAATAAGTGTTATTAAAGATCCTCCTGCATCTAGTTAGAAGGTTGTGAACACTAAAAAATAGGTCTTTCAATAGGGAAAGAAATCATGATTGAGGATGCAGTTGAAGGTAGAGAAGAGACCAATACATAGAAGGGGTATGAATGGTAGAAAATAATTTTACAATTAAGAAAACTTATAGTAGAAAAATTATAATGGAAAGAGGAAAGTGAGGGATGGATCTAAGGAGAAATATGTGGAAGAACTAGGTACCTAATCTCATGATCCAAATGAAAAGTTTAATGCAAGGAGTGAAAAACTATATTTGGCCACAGATTGTTAGGACTTTCTCTAAAGTCCTTAATGTTATGTTGATTATAAATATTGTAAATGGGACTAATTATTTTATGTCAAATGCACATATTTAGTAAATTCTATTAAGTATTTAAGTAAGTGTGTGTGTAGGTTTTATGGGTATTCCCATTACTAGGTGGTTGAAAGTTAGAGTTTTATTTGATTGGTAATAATTTATATGGTAATTTTATGTATGTAGTGATGGTTAAAAACACATTGTCACCATTTTTAGTTACATTTTGATATTAATAAAAATAATTATGACCATACTATTATGTGCAAAATATTCAACCTAAATCCATTGGTGGTTTTATGGTGCTATTGCAATTGTTATTAGTGTATCAAAAGAAAGGTGTGTTAAATTACAGTGGTGAACCCATGTGAAGATAAGAATACTTGGTAAAATAAAATTCATGAGAATAAGATATTAAAATTTGTATTCATATTGATTTTTTTGAAATTATTTGTTGTAAATGCTTTGTGAATTCAACATGAATTTATCATAAGAGCTTAATAGTATATGATGATATATTTTTTATGAGATAATATTAATTGACAAATGAAAGAAAATATATTTACATGAAAATAATTATATTATCTAATTTTTTAAATATTTAAATAAATTATTGATTTCTTCACAATGTAATTTATTTTCTAAATCCATTTTTCCTTAAATAAAGTTGTATAATTGTTGGTTAAAACATTAAACGTCTAATAATGGAAAATAAATATTTTATGCATGTTGTATGGAGTCAAAAAGTGAAGTATCTAAAGTTGAAATCATCATTCATTGTGTTATAAGTAGATTGAGGCATTGAAATCTGATTAGAAAGTGCTATAAATTGTTTTTGGGTGCTAAAATTGTTAGTGCAGTGTGTCTATTTTTTACATTTTGTTATTGTGGTTATTTCTTACACATACCACATGGATAATTACACCTAAATTGGAGTTTCCCTAAAATTGTGAGATATGCTTGATTAGGTGTACATTTTCATAGGAGTTACATGATTGAATCAATATTAGCTAGATGGAGTTACTCTTGACCAATTATTCTAGATATGGGAGTTACACTCTGTTCTTCACATATTCCAGACAATTTCATGGGGAAGTTACACATTTCATTCCCTATTTTTACATATTAAATATTTATATATTCATGGAATGTTGTAAATTGACTTGACTCATTTTTTATGCATCATGTTTTTATGTGTGCAACTTTTGGCTCTCACTTACTACCTAGGGTTTCATGCATTAATGGATTTTTCGTGATCTTGGACAACTCCATTATGGTATCATAGCTTCATTATCAAAAAAAATTCCATTTAAAATCTTTGGTGAGATTCTTGAATTACCACATTGATGTTTTTTGTTCTTCATTTGGCCATTTTTTGGGGTTTAGATGTATTTTATCAAAATTTATCAAAATACATGTCAAAATGGCTTAGATCAAAACTCAAAATGCATATTATTTATGGGTTTTTTCATGTTATCAAATGGGTCTCATCTATTTTTTAGCTTTGTGGTATGAATTCAACTTTTTTGGGGTTTTATATATAGGTTGGATATTTTTTAGGGTTTGCATGGTTTTTGTCAATATGCTTGCAAAATCTACATGAAACAAGTTGTTTCTTACTATACGTTTACCATTTTGAAGGTATTTTTAGGCCTTAATAGTCTAAATCAACATGGAAAAAATCCTAAGATGTGGGTGGCCTAATAGATGGATTGAATCTCTGGATTCTAATGGTTAGCTCCCCTTGATGTATCAGTTAGGATCTATACTCTACACTACCGAATTACAAAGGAAAACAAAGAAGGTAAAATAAAATGAAAACCTATATAAAAGGTGTATTATTCTATATAAATGTATTTTAATTCTTGATATTGGTGTATTTTTCCTCCAAATTTTTCTTTTTAGTAATCACACCCTTGATATCCCATTTGTGACATAAATTTTCATAATAAAAATTAGTATTTTTAAGGGATTATTTCATTAAATTTATAATCCTTCATAAACCACCTATAAATTCCCTTTCATGTCTCTAATTCTCCCAATACTAAATTCATCTTGTCCTAACTTTGAATTTCTCTGCCACATCATCAAAATCATCCACCATCTTATTTTTTCCATTTGAGATATTATTTTAATTTTAATTATTTTTTCCTCAATATAATAATGTTTTAATAAACTTATCCTTTAAATAACTTCATCCATTATATCATCATAATAAACCAACTTATCCTCAGTTTTATCCAATCCTTTATAAATCATAGACCCTGCCTTCTTTTATTTTACAGGACTATGATTTCAATTAGTTTAGGTTGCATCCCCTTCACCATACTTATCATAATACTAATCTTAGATGATACACCTTGCTAATGGTATTACCCATTTTGGTCCCTAGTTAGATCATATATTCATATATTTAGAATAATTATACAAAAGTAAAATGAGTAACTAATGAGGAGGAAAAGCCCTTTTGCCTAATTACACATCTACCATAGAGTTTTATATAGACATCATAATATAAAAACTAAATATAACAAGGAAATTTTGCCTCAAATAGTTTAAGAATACAAAATTAAAATCATGAACCACCTTGTACCTTCCTTTTAGTATGATAAACTTGATGATTTTCTTGGCCAAGTCATCATAAAGATGAGGGAGCAAATCCCATAGGGATCCTCCCTAAATATCAATAACCTTTTCATCTATGATAAAAATCTTATCTTCCTCATTATTTTTTTTAGGTTTAAAGTATTTGAGCCCATCAATTTTCATGTTTATCACAAAAGTAATGATATCATTTAAAAATTTAATGCAAACAACACACATCTTGACCAATATGTTATTCCAATTCATAGTAAATTCAACCTAAACATGTGGGTCTTAGCCTTACAGGATGAAGTTGATAAATCCTCATTCAATCAAGACCTCCCATAGTTATGTATTATTCTTTAAGATGTACATAAATGAAGGCTCCAACCTACACAAATATCATCCCATTTTGGCTAAAAATTAGGTCAAACTAACTAGTTTGGGTCTTTTCTTATCTCTATAATCATCCTAATTGTAGCTATCAATAATGAAATAAAATACCCTCAATAAATTCTCATGGGCTTCTCTAGAATGAAATTACCAAGTAATAATGATAATCATGAAGTGACCATATTGAATATACCTCATCCCATGATTAGTCCAATTATCATTGAAATCCACATGATTATTTTGTGTCACATCCATTCCTACACTTAATAGCTAAATTTATGTTAAGATAATGAATTTATCCATTTGTTTAGTTAATATCTAATTGTATTGATATATTTAGGTGTATGTTTTCAATATTTGATAATTCTTTTGTTTATTTCATTAGTTATTATGTCTTGAATGCATATTGCATGCATTAGAATATATTATGCTAATGTGATTTGAAGTCCATGCAGAATTGATTTCATTTACAATTTAGGTAAATAACAACAATTTAATTGATATTTATACATTTAAATTATTATCAATATTTGATCTTAATATTGAACTAAAAAAATATATGGCTAAAGTGGACATAATAAAATATATACCATCATTGATCATTTGGAGGGAGAATATAATCTATGAGAAGACAAAAGATGGACACAACAGATAACATGCATAACATTCTAGGTACATGTGACACACACACACATTTTTATTATTTTAGAGCTAATTGGTAGATCATGTTATTGTTGATTTCTTATTGCATGTGTTATTTCTTGTGGGTTATTGATTAATTTAACTTATGACTATTTTATTTAACTTGGTAAGTAAAAATCACTAATACTTAATGACTACATAGGATTTTCTTGACATTATTATGTTTGTGCTTGTGGGATGGTTTATTATTGTTAGCAATATTTATTTCCATGCTTAACTTGTGTACGAATTATCATTTTATGTTTTAAATAGAGCATAAAATAATTATAGGCTAATTTTATGTGATTTCTTGATTAGTTTCATTAGTTAAATTTGTATTAAGTGAATAAGGGACCATTTATGGTGATTTTGGTCATTAATCAAAACTTTAAAATGTTTGAGTGAAATTTAGGCAATTATTTTGGGAAATATTTTAATTATTTTTATGAGATATTTTAATTACTTTATTATAGCATAATATTGAGTAAGAAAAATACATCAAAGAAAAAATAAATCAAATCAAAATAAGAGGATTGCACATATTGGGGGAAAACATCATTCTTTTCATGTTATGTAAAACCATAGGAACTTGTAGAGGTAAATTTCATTCTTAAATCCTTGGATATAAAATCAAGGAAAATGGAGATAAAAAGTGGAGAAAATAATGGAGAAGAAGAGTGTTAGAAGGAAGGAGGTGAATGTAAAAGGGGAATATAAATAAAGGTGTAACATTCTTGGAAAGCAAAATTTAGGTAGAAAATTGGATTTCACAAGAAAGGAAAAGAGGCAAGTAACTATTACCTACATTATATCCCTTTTATGATAAAAAAAATATGAAATGATTGTGTAATATTACAAAATGGGAAATTTGTGGGTATAATTTCATCCAGAAATACTTATTTTTTCTTGCTTACACTGATATTAAATTAGATTAGTTATGAAAATATGTATATAGTCTATTATTTTTATGAAACCTTAGTATAATAATGTGCCATATTTGGGAAAAATACTCTTTCCTTGTGCCATATTAAGTGAAATCCTATAATAATTCTAGTATAATTTTAATGCAAAAATAGTTGACCATTATAAAGCAAAGCACTACTACATATATAGTCAATACAATTAGACCCATTGACTTTATGCACAATAAAAATTTAATGGCTTGTTGCATAACTAAAATTAAATTACCCTGATACCAATATTGAATACAATAACTAATCAAGGTCAAGATCTTGAGATAACACATCAAGACAAGAAGATATAAGGAATTAGTCATGGTACAACTCCCAAATTATAACACCTTTCATGAATCTTAAATGAACATGGCCGAGTATTGAATTTGATTCAATTTTAAAGTACCCAAAATGATTGCACATATTTAATTCTTTTCACTATTAATTCAATAACCCAAACAATAAAATCCACATCATGGGAAACATATCTTAATGATGTGGCAACTGGTTCATGTTTTAGTTTGTCTATTATTAATGTTTTACATTTATCTTCAAGACAACATAATTAATTTTTAATGTACCCTTTTACCATTAAATGTTGGAAACAAATAAATATTATAATAATATATTAATTTAATCAATATATATTTGCATTTCCTCCTTTTGATGATGTTATTTATTTCTATGAATAGTGAAGTAAACTTATATTATACACACTCTCCTTGATATCTGTTATCTCCTTCCATATAAATTTGGATATCTCTATGGTTGTTTTTATCTTCATGTTCATTTTCCTTCCCTGATATTATCCCATGATATCTTGATTACAAATTCCATAATGAATTCTACTATTCTATGTCATGTTCCAAAAAAAATTACCGAGTGTCTTTACATAAAGTTTTGCTTCCTTAGTATCTTTTTTAGATAGTTTGATTATTGTTACTTCCCCTTTGTGCTTAGTCCTTGATATTTTAATACAAGATCTTGATCATTTATTATATGATCATTTCCTAAATCTAAATCCTAGCCACTCAACCTTCAATCTTTTTAGTTGGCCCAGCCATTTGTATTTACATTTGATTCTTATTAAAAACTACAATCAAGAATAAAATCAAACCATCACCTACCCATACTTTATCTTCGTTGCTTGGATGTCAAATTGTACATGTATTTTAGGGTTTTGTGTCTTTGATATTAAACTTGTCACAATATCACCTTATAGGAGATCTATCCTTATCACATTGGTGTTATATACTCTATATACTATGAATCCCTAAGATTATGCCACTTGGTAGGATCTTACAACTTTAGGGAGTCTTTAGTTGTTGATTATTCTTTGTTTTGAAAAATCTTCCACATTTTAGCTCTTATGATGGTTCCACATGGAATCATCATGGAGATTAGGTATTTTATGATTCATTATTGGTCTTATTTATTCCATGGAATGAGTCTCTGAGATCATACCATGTTTCAAAATCTCGGACTTGTGGAGATCTCTCAATTGTTGAACATATACTCAACTTTTTGAACTATGACTCCTTGAGATGTGACCACATGTTTCAATCTCAGAACTTCAAGTTTGGAAAAAATTCAAAATATACATTAAATTAAGTAATATATAAATCCCTAAGATCATGAAATGTGGAATGATCTTGTGACATAAAACTCTTTAAAACTTAGCCATTTTTACAATAATCAGTCTACTCTGATTGAATTAGATAATGCCACATAACATGATCTTAAAGTACCTCTACTTTTTACACTTAGCTGATTTTAGAATTATGATTCCTTGCATTTTAGGGTGAGATTTAAACCAATGATGATGCTTCTAGGTGGTGCCCTTGCATTGAAACATCCATTTGAGCCCTATACTATTAGAATTAACTATCTAAGTATTTGGTTCCCTTGATGATTACATGTAACATATATTGGGAACACCATGCCCCATTCTAAAATTTCAAATGGGTACCCTTTAGGTTTAGCATGACTAATTACTTATTCTATTATTTATCATTTACTTGGTATTTAATGTTAATATTTAAATATGTTTAGGTCTTTGGAGTTGAACCATTCTATATTATACATTTTAGAGTGCATTTAAAAGTCCTCTTTTAGGTAAAATCTAACTCAGACTTATGTAATTGGTGTAAATTTTATATTTTTACAAAAATATTACCTTAGAAATTCAACTCATAATTATTTCATTACACTACAAAAATTATTAAGTTTCTTTAATGCCTTACTTTTTAAATTAACCCATCTTCGATATTATGAGATCTCTTATAAAATTTGCTATGTAAAATTTGAATTTTTAATATTAGGGCCTTTTGGGGTGTTTGAGTTATAAGTCTAACATGGCCCTTCAAACGTTTTAATTCTCCATTTTATGGATTTTAAAATGGAAATTTGAATCATTTTTAAATGAGTCATGGTCAATCTTTTTCTATTTTTTTGTTGTCATTCATCGAGAAAATTCATGCTTTCATCCTTAGTTGATTTCTCATTTATTTAAACTAACCTTGGAATAATCTTTTCTCTATGTATTTTTATCTTTGATGTATAGGAATATGGTTTCCATGACTTAAAATTTATTCACCAAGCCTATCCTATCAAAACACTTAGTCATTTTCATTAAAAATTACCAAGTCCTAGGGTCTCGAGATCACACCACATGGTGTGATCCTAAGAGCCCATTGACCTAGAGGTAACTAGTAGATAAATGACCCTAGACCTTTGATTTTCTAAGATGATGCCATGTGGCATCATCCCATTAACTTGGGTACCTGATGGTTGAATATGTGTGTGAGTGGATCTAGGCCTTTAGGTCATTGGGGTGATGCCATGTGCCATCATCCCAGTGACTTAGAATCTAAAGTTTTCCTATATAACCTTGGGGCCTTTGTGTTACAAGGATTATACCACATGACATCATCCCACTAACCCATAGTCCTAGTGTGGTCCATACAATCCTAAGCCTCAAGATTAGTAATATTGTGCCACATGGTGTCATCTCACTAACATGTAGTCTTGGGATGGTCTATATAGTCTTAAGACTCCAATTTAGTAGGATTGTGTCATATGGAACCATCCCATGAGGCAAGAGCTAAAAGAGTAGGGGAAGGTGAGCGTAGGGTCAACATAATATAAGACTAGACCTAGGAACCTAGTAGAAAGTTATCATGGCTAGGGAATACACTTGGTAGATTATGAATGAGTGACAAGTAGACCTAAAATACACATAATCTAGCTAAGTCATCATGAAAGAGTCAATAGTGCACATGTGGAACCTGATGATGATTAAAATATGTGAGGCTAAATTTGATAACTTGTCAAAATGTTAGAATGACCTAAGTTGAGAAGAATAACGTAGTAAATAGTTGAGGTAGATTTTGAAGTGTTTGATTAGTCAAAAGAGGATGCGTGGAGTATTTTGGTGAATCCTTGACCAAAATATTATCCTAAGAGGGTTGAATGGAGGAATCATTCTAAAATACTTGGTCTGAAAAGGAGAAGCAAGAATATTATTATATTAAGATAGGTGTCACAACCATGGAAGAAAAGATATAATTGAATTTATATTTCCCTTGAATGAATGGATTATTATAATGGAGTTCAATTTTAATAGCCTAAATTAGAAATTATGATGAGATATGGAATCATTGTGCTACTTTAAGTCAATTCACATTATTTATTATATATAATGTAGTCTGTATTCTTATTTTAAAGGGGGAGATATTATACACCAAATCTCTACAAAAATTGTGTTAGTCTTAGTCCTCTATTTTTATTGTTTTGTTTTGGCCTATGATTGTCTACTTAAAGGGCAAACTTCAATTATTTTGTAATAACATTGAAATAGACACCAGTCTAATTTTAAATTCATGTTTTTATTTAGTACTACTCTTACTTTCTTGGTGGAATAAAATTTATTAATGTTAAGAATAAATTGTAATGCTTGTTTGCTAATGAATGTGCATTTATATTGTACAATATCTAGTTTTATTAGTTTTGAATTTCATTATTTTTAACATAAAGTTATGTCAAGCCATTATGTGTATTAGATATAGGTCTTTCATGTTATTTAATTTAATATAAATTTAGGATAATATGTTGAATTAATTCTTTATAACCTTTCCCATTGAGTTATTTTGGTTTGTATTACATCTAGACCTGGTACACAATGGTATAATTATGATCATTCATGATTTTGATTTTTAGAATTAATAATCTAGTTTCAGTCAAGGAACAACTTATTTTCCCACATTACCCACTATATTATAGTATGAATATCTTTCCCATTGTATTATATTATGATACCCATGTGAAGAAGGAAGTAAAATGACTTAAGCAAACAATAGTATTAATCCTTGAGAAATATGTAGTGGATTGAACTGTTGGCTATTAATTGTCATTGTTCACCCAAATAAATGACTAGAAAGTTCTCAACCTTTGGATTAAACTAGTTGAATCCTAAAAAGGAAGGTAAATTCAACCCATGTGTTGTTATCTCCATTTATCCTCAATAATAAAAATTAATCCAATAATTATCCTTGCCATGGGTCATAAATTGAGACCAATAAAAAATGGTGTTAAGAGGAATACTAACCTTTTAACTTCTCATAGGAATTTGACTTGATTCCCTCTCCTCATGCTTGCCTCAATTTTTATTGTTTTCTTAATGCAATCGATATAAAATGGTGATAGAAGGATGGCTATTGATTTTTGTCTAATTTTAAATTCTATATATCTATTGTTACATTGATTTATTATCTACTATGGGCTTTCAAATTATCAATATTTCATATTTCATTGATTTAAGGTTATTGGTTTGAATATCTCTAACTAGTATTTTATATCTTAAAGAATCTAGAGCCTATCAAATCAATCACTAGATATTGAGAAATCAAAGGTAGAATAATTATATCCCCATTGAAAAGAATTAGGAGAATAAGAAATAATAGAGGAAGGGAAAGACGTTTATCCACCCCTACCAATTCATCATCTCATCTTACGTAGAATAGACCCCCACCCATTACTTCACCCATAAATTGGTTTATAGGGTCTGCAATAAATGTTATAGGGAACATGCATGATTTACCTAATAACCTTTAAAGGTACCTTTTGAGGTTCACCTCGATTTCTAGGAGGATTGACAAAGAGCATGACACATCCTATAAAACTACCCTTAGGTTTCTCAACATTGAGCATGAATACATACCTTGCATGTTATTCCCTTTTAATTTACTTTATGTAGCCTATGACTAGTTCCATAAATTACTTGAAGATTCAATTACAAGTTGGCATTAATTGAGTAAAACTTTCTTGTTAGAGGTAGAATCACTGAGAAGGGAGTAAATCAGTGAGACTAGATATTTCAATATTAATTCTAATCCTTTCAAACTATTAAATAATAAGCATATATCAATCTCAATCAAGCAACATTAACAATATAGATCATTCATTCAATTCATACACAAGATCAAACACACAAAACATAGTTCCTATGGGAAATCCTCATGGGGAATAAAGCCCAATCTAAAGCCTATAACACATGAACTACTTGTCCTATAAGAGATTACAAACAAGATATTGGTAAATTACTTTAGACCAAAAAACCTTGATCAAGTTCTTTTGACCAAATGACTTTAGTGAAACACTTGTTTAACAAGGAACAACTGCCTCTAAGGAAGATCAAGTCCTTTATACCCTGCTTTGAAGTTAATACCTCTACCTTATAAATGATGTCTTCAATACCTAATAATGGATATCTGATTATCTAACCCCTTTACAAACTCCCTTTATATCTTATACAGGCCTCTTACATAGGCATGCCACAATCTCTCTCCTTCTTCACTCAAACTATCCTCATATGTACACTCAGACCTCTTTGCATATCCTCAAACTGCAAGAGAAATATTCTATCATCAAAATTATAATCTATAGGTCATACACATAGTCAAAAAAATATTATGCTAATCAACTCATCCAACATGTACATGCCCTATCCTCTCTTATTTTCTTTAATACTCACACTACAAAAACAAGCCTTGCACAAGTCTAGAAATAATATCCTTTAGTTTCACTATATATAAAGTATTCATGATAAACAACTTCTTGGTCAACTGTTAATAATTCCTTAACCCTTAAGGCATATATAAAATATATAAATAACTTAAAACAATATTTATAGGTCAGCCATAACATCTATGGGTCACCCTTAAGCATCTACACCTTTCACCCATTGATAAATATGTCTTATATGTCTTATATTTATCATGGAGACCTATTCACCCATTGATAGATATAAGAAAATAGGACCACTTAAAAATGCATATGTCCTATTCACATGACCCATTTAACATTTTCAAATGATTACATACATCATTTCACTCTTTTGTGTAAGCCCAATTAATTCAAACAATAGTCTTGTTCATAAGGACACCATGAATGAACACACAGTCAACTTGTTAAGCATTGTTCATAATCAAGATAGATTTATCACACCTCCAAATTCCATACATATTATCCTCATGGAGTATAAAACACTCTCCAATAGTTAAGACATAATGAAATATCAAAATAACAATAGCACAAGCTCAATTATCTTTCTCAAGTTACTTGTAGAACAAAAAAGAATACATAGTCCACTTTTAACCTTCATAACTTTTATTGTACAAACTTTCAGATCTTAAAATATATATATTTAAAAATTAAACTTTAATTCCTCTACAAATTTTATTTTTATATCATGAGAAAATTTTACATAGATCAAAATATATAGCCTAAAAACTAGACACTAGTCTTTCCTTTGTTAAATTCTAATATTTGAATTCAAATGGTCATAGTTAAACTTTGATCACCATTATATCATCTCATGTCCTTGATACTTATATTAAATATAAAAATTTATATTAAAACTTTAAATCATAGTGTTCCAATTCCCAAATGTTAAACTTTGAATAGTTAACATCATCTCATGCAATCTTGCAATCTTGACCACACACGCTCCATTGATCTCATCGAGACTGTCCTAATTTTAACAATGCTAGATAATTGTCACTTTGACATCTTGAATTTAATATGAACCATTGATATAAATCAATAAAAAAAACCACTCACTAATTATTCTTGGAATAATATCAATATTTATCTCTACTCAATGTTAAACATCGAACACTTGGCACCATCTGAATGCATCCTAACATCCTAGAACAACCACCCTCTATTGATCTCTTGTACATATATCAATCCTTATGTATGTTAAAAATTGAAAAAATTTAGCATGTTTGACTTTATAAAATCCATTTTTCTTCATTTGGTCCTTGTCTTTAACCTTCATAAATTTTGCTATGTATGGGGACCATTACAATCTATCTGAGAAGCCACCTTTGAACCTTAATAATTTTTACTGTGATAAGTTACATGATCTAAAATATAAACCATGTGATATTCTCATGTATTATAATCCAGCCATATTTATCCTATAACCCTCATGTGTGCAAGATAAAATGCCATTAATTTACTTACTCAGATTTTTCTACCATAGAGCCAACTATGTCAAAAATTGCTTATAAGGACAACTTTGCACATTCATATATTTTGATTCACTTCATCACATGAACTAAAATTTATTTCATGTAAATTAAGCACAAAAATTAAAAAAACCATATGATCAAATTCTACTAAAACTACCACACATGCAAAATATGACTACATCAAAATGCCTACTCAACTTTTCTTGCCACATTGTAAATTTGGCTATGGGAAAACATTATCAAACTACTTAGGAGACCAAATTTTCACTTTCATATATTATATTGTGTTTCATCACATGACCTAAATTTTTTTACATAAAAACTAGGCACAAATTTTATAACAACCATATGACCAACTCCCCCTAACTCATCCACATGTGGTAATGTGGATGTCAACAAACTGCTTACTCATTTTTTGCTAGTAGACCTAAAATGTCTAGATGAATACAATGATCAAAAAAATGAAATAAACTCATGAAAAATATCTCTCTAATCATAAAAAAATTCTTATAGGACCGATTTCACATTATTAAATCATCATACTCATCCTTGAACATCTCTAACCATGCCAAAATTTAAGATCAACCAAGCCTCCTTCAAACATACTAAGACAAGCACATTGCACACTTTATCATTGTCATTTAGACTATCAAGGAAATTCATCCACTCACTTGGAAACATTAATGTAATCACCTTGAAATCATTTAAAATTATCTAAAAATCCCACCCTTTGTCCTTGATGTCAACATCCATCAATATATGACTTACCTTCCTCTCTCTCTTCACACACTCCCACAATAGGAACTTTCTCCCCCTTTGACATAATAACAAAGTGGGAACCAAATAATATTTATGAATTGAAAATACTAACAATAGTAGAGTAACACCATATAAATATTATACAAACTCCCTCTTACATTGATCCCACCTCTTCTTTGCCTTGACAACTTCCTCTTGCTATATGCCAATACTCTCTTTAATCAAGCACTACAACCAATGAAGATAAAACACATAAAAATATTGAAATCTAATGGAAATAAGTAATAAAATTCTAAAAGGGACTCCCCATAATATTTATGATCTATTGTATCATTTGAGCATCTTCAAATCTCCATACAACATGAAGAACCACCATATAGGCTTACTAGCCTTCTCTCTCAAACCACCTGAGGGAACACCAACATAACTTAATGCCACTCACCAAATAGGAAAATGATGTCAAAAACCTAATAAATCTCCTTAAAACACTCATACCTTTATTTTTAGGATATATTGAGCAAAAACATCACATCTTCATTATTAGTCCTATCTAGACTCCTTGTAACCCATCCTAGAACTTGCAAAGCCCACATATTTTAGTATATGCAGCTTTAAGAATTTAAAATTCATATATAGAGCACTTTCATATTCCTCCTTAGTTACACTAATTTTCATCACCTAGTTAATCTTCTACAACATACTTCCTTGACAAACCAACTTTCCAATTATGCCTCCATCTTGACAAAAACATGAATAACTTGAAAACCAAAAACCTTAAAATCTCTACGAATATTGATTTAAAAACCCATTTGGCACATTAAGCCTATCAAGAAACATTGGACCTCAAATCATAAGGCAAACCACTTTTGTATCATAGCCCAAAACCTTAAAATCATCAAAAAAAAAAAGTCAACAAGCCTCCTTATGGTCAATGCACACCTTTGAAAATTATTGCAAACATAGATAAATACATCACACACTTTTGGACCAATATTTTATATTCCATGCCTTTTGGAACCCATACATCCTATAACCCATTGTAGGCCTACTTGCCCTTAAACAAAAACTGAGAAAATTGAGAGTATTCAAAAATCTTTAATTTGACTTCAACATACCTTTAGATCATGAAAACACATGGAGAAAATAAAAAATAAGTTCACATACCTTTATAAGCACTAAAATCTTTTTGAAATTTCATCAATCTCATTATGCCACCTAGAAATACCCATTCTGACCCTATAATATAATTCCTTCATAAACCTCTAGAGCAAGATCATAAACTTATTTATCCCCCTTAACCAATGATATTCTAAGATCAACACAAGTATATTGTATATAATGTAATTATGATATTATTCACACAAACTTGATTCCCCATAATAAATATGTATCCTAACAAGCATAAGAAGAGACACTCTACTTCACAATGTCCTACAACAATGTGAAACCAAGAATTTCTCATAAATCATCATATTCCTTATTCTCTTTGGTCATATGATGCTTATAGTTATTCTTCTTATTCTTAGGCTTATGAGAATAAACATGATCATTTACTACAATATTCTCCTCTATGATTGGATTGACAATACATGAAGATAACATAGATTCATGACATACTTTGGCATATGTAGAATCTTCTTTACATCTTGGAACCTCATCACTAGGTATTGACAACTGATTCTCTTTGAATGAAACATACTCAACAATATCAATATCTTCACATGGATACATACTCACTTTAGAACTAGCCTCAACTAGTACCTTGGTCTTCTTTTTGACCTTGGTCTCTTCACTCACAACATTAGAAGAAAATGAGAGCCCTTGACATTCTTCAACTTTTGAAGCATTCTACACAATAGAAAATAGAGTACTTGGACCTACAGTCTCATCATGACTCATACTTACCACCTTTTGATTCCATGAGTTGACTTATATTCTTCCTTGAACTCTTAGAGCTTGATTGAAATTATTTTAACTTAATGACCTTTGCTTATAAAACCTAGCAATGTGACCAATCTTTTCATTATTGTAGTAAGCAATATTTCTTGATAGAAACTTAGCTTATCTTACCTTATTCAGACAAAAACTATCAATGTGTCTAATGTCATGACAACTAAAACAAACTACTCTTTTTGAAGAAGACTTTCCTTACCTTATTTTGACAATGCTTAGAAAAGTATCCCTCATCAAGATAGTTGAAGAACTTAACTCTATTAATATCTTTTAATTGATGACCCTCATCATAGTTCCATTCAAACTCATTTTCAATAGGTCTCTTACATTCTCTATCCCTATGACCAAATTGATTTTTATGTGTAACATTAACCATTAAACCTATCATACCTCATGGCATCATGTTGTCTAATCTAATTTGTCTTCAATCTATTTGTACCATCATTTATTGACTAATTGATGACCTTAAAGGGATAAACCACCTTGATCTCATTTACCTTCATGTCAAATTTAGAAGCAATTTTCGACTCTTTATTAAAACCCAATCCAATTCTATCACTAGTATACTTTTGACTATTTATAAGATTATATAAATAATTGGAACTCTTATGAAACTTGACAAATGATTTCACCTTATTTGCAGATTTATCTAACTCATCTTTAAAAGACTTATTTTTAGGAACATACCTTGAACATTCATCTTCCTTAGCTTTTAGGCTTATAGATAGGATTTCCAATTGACAACAAATATGTTTGACTATATCTTCATGCTCCTTGGTATCTTCATTCATTCTTTCCTCATACACATTGAATTGTTTTTCATAGTCTTTGAGTTGAGACTTCATATTCTTGTTAATCCTCTTCTCAATCTTCATTTATTCAAGAGTGTTTATTTATACCATCTCGTAGTCCACCTCATCTTCATCATCATTTGAATCACTCCAAGTAGACTCATTTTTATATGAACAACTTCCTTCCTTAGCCATGAAGAGGACTTAATCTTCAATAGGACCATCATCTTCATGATCATACTCTGAGTACTGACTTCACTTTCATCTAATGAGCTATAATCTTCTTTGGTGTAGAGACCGTTCTAGTCCTTGATGTACTTTTTCTTGTTGTCAATCTTTATACATCCCTTTTTGCTTTTATCATACCTAAATGATCTCTTGCCATCATCATGACCTTGATCATACTCTTCATCATCATCTTTCTTATACTTATGAGGGAATTTATTAGCAAAATGTCCTACCTCACCATAATTGAAGCATTTTAGGGGTAATTTACCCTTATACTTGCCTAAACCTATTTTCAATTTTATTTAAATTAAATGATTTAGTTCATCCTCATCTATGGTAGAAATATCATCCTCCTTGGGTTTCTTACCTTGGATCTTATTCTTTGTCTTTATTTCATTCTTGAAAGTTGCTTCTTTATTTGGTGGTATATCATAATTCTTCTTCATCTCATAGTCAATAAGGGTGCCATGTAATTGATCCATCTTCAACTAAGTAAGATCATGATTTTAATCTATAGCATATAATTTTGGGTCAAAATTGAGGGATAAAGACTTTAATACTAATTTGAACTATAATATCCTCTTTATGGTTCTCTCCAAGAGCTCTAATTTTATTCACAATCTCATCAATTCTATGTATAAAGGATGCCATAGAATCTTCTTCCTTCATATTGAGACTTTAAAAGTGTCTTCAATGAGTTTGAAAATTAGCAAGCTTGACCTTTGAATCTCCTTCATAAATGATCTACATTTATTCCCATATCTCTTTAGCAAATTTACAATGGATTACGTTATTGAACTTAGTCTTTGTAAGACCATTAGTGATGGAATTCACTGCCTTAGAATTATTCTTAAATAGATTCTTGTATATAACACTAGATGGAGTAGTAGAAACACCATAACCATCCACAACTAATTTCCATATGATAAATCCTAGGGACATAATGTATGTCCTCATCCTTGCACTCAAAAAATCTTAATTGGCTTCATTTAACATTGGTTCTTGATTAGTAGATAAAAATCCTTGATGACTACCCATATTGTACCTTGGATCACCATCAATTTTTCAAGCCTTTACCAAAGGACCTATTCTAATACTAATTATTATAGGTATAATTACTAAGAGGTGGGGGTGCATCAGTGAGCCTAGATATTTCAATTTTAATTCCAATCCTTTCAAACTATTGATCAATTAGCATATATAAATATTGATTAAGAAAAATTAATAAGAGAGCTCATTCATTTAATGCATACATAAGATCAAAAACACAACACATAGTTGTTATGGGAAACCCTCATCGAGAATGAAACCCAATATCAAGCCTAAAACACATGGACTAATTTACCTATAAGAGATTACAAATAAAATATTGGTCAAGTATTTTAGACCATAAACCTTGATCAATTCCTTTTAATCAAAGTCCTTTAGTGAAACACCTATTTCATAAGGAGAAACTACCCCTAAGGAAGATTAAGGCCTTTAGACCCTCCTTTGAAGTGAACACCTCCATCTTAGAATTGATGTCTTAAAGAATTGATGTTTAAGCTTTTCACACACTCCATTTTTATATTATATAAGCCTCTTAAATATGGATGCCATAATCTCTCTTCTTCTTCACTCAAACTACCCTCATATGCATACTTAGACCTCTTTGCATATGCTCAAATTGAAATAACACTATTATATAATCATAAATATGATCTAAAGGTCATAAATACTATAAATAACTATTATGTTCATAAAATAATCTAAAAGTCACACTACCAATCCTCTCTTCTTTTCTTCAACGCTCACACTATGCCAACAAGCCTTGCACAAGTCTAGAAACCACCTCTTTGGGTTTCATTATATATAGAGTCTTCATGATAAAAAACTTATTGGTTAATAATTAGTCATTCATTAACCATTAATGCATATCCTATATAAATAAATGGCTCAAATTAATCTTCATTGATTAGCCATAGCATTTATGGGTCACCCTTAAGTAGTTATACCTTTCAATAATCCCCTTGTAGCTCTTATAGGTCTCATAGAGACCTATTCACCCATCGAGAAAAATAAGAACATAATACCACTTAAAAATTCATATGTACTCTTCACATGACCTATTTGACATTCTTAAATGTTTACATACATCATTTCACTCTTCTAAGTAAGCCCAATTAACTCAAACAATAACCTTATTCATAAGGACACCATGAATGAACACACAATCAACTAATTAATCATTTTTCATACTCAAGATATATTTATCACACATATAAATTCTATATATATGATATTCATTGAGTTTAAAACACTCTCCAATAGCTAAGACATCATGAAACATTGAAACAATAACACAAGCTCAATTATCCTTCTCAGGTTACTTGTAGAACAAACATGAAAACACAATGAAATTTGAACCATCATAAAATTTATTATACACATTTTAAAATATTAAAATATATATTTATATATGTGTCTTGGATTTTTCTACAAATTCACTTTTCATATCATGAGCAAATTCTGCATAGATCAAAATATATGGCCCAAAACCTAGACACTAGTCTTTCCTTTGTTAAATTAAAATAGTTGAATTCAAATGATCATAGTTAAACTTTGGTCAACATGATATCATATATTTTCCATTATGATCAGATTAAGAATGCACCCTTGATCTTATTCCAAAATTAACTCATATTTCACTAATGCCTGAATGTTAAACTTTGAACAATTGACCTCATCTCATGTTATCTTGTAATTTTGACCACACATGCTCCATCGATCTCTTTGAGATTATCCTTGCTTTAACAATGGTAGACAAATATCACATTAACCTCTTGAATTTAACACACACTATCAATATTGATCAATATGAATACACATTCACCATTATCCTTATAGTAATCTTTATCTTTATCTCTACTCAATGTTAAATACTGAACACTTGGCACCATCTCACAACATCCTGACATCTTGAAACAAACATGCTCCATTGATCTCACATACGTAGATCAATATTTATCTATGTTAAAAGTTATAAACATTAAAATTATTTTAATTTATACACTCCATTTATCTTGATATAAACAAAGTCATGTGATCTATTGTATCTCCATTTGGTTTTAGTCTTTACACTTCATAAATCTGGCTAAGTATGGGGACCATTGCAATCTATTTGAGAAGCTAACATTGAACCTTAATCATTTTTTATATTCTAATTTTCCTGATTTAAAACTTAGACCATATGATATCCTCACATATATTAATCCAACCATATATCAATATGATCTTATAACCTTTGTTTGTGTGATATATATTGCCATTAATCTGCTCATTCAAATTTTTCTACCACAGAGCCAACTATGTCAAGAACTGCCTAGAAGGCCAACTTTACACAAACATATATTTTGATGTTCTTCATCATGTGATCTAAAATATATAACATATCAACTAGGCATAAAAATTAATAAACCCATATGATTAACTTCTCTTAAGACTACCACATGTGAAAAATATGGTTACATCAAATTTCCTAGTCAACTTTTCTTGCCACATTGCAAATTTTGCCATGATAAAACACTATCAAACTACTTAGGAGAACAATTTTTCACTCACATATATTATGTTGTTCTTTGTTGCATGACTTGAAATTTATCACATATCAACTAGGCATAAATGTGATCACAACCATAGATCTAGTCCTCCTGACTCATCCACATGTGGCAATGGTGATGTTAGCAAACTGGGTACTCATATTTTTTGCCACTAGACCCAAAATATCTAGATGAAAACAATGATCACCCATATGAAATCCAATCATTCACATAATAAATAAAAGCATCTAAAAATTCTTATAATAACCCTTACCCATTATCAAATCACCATACTCATCCTTGAACATCTCTAACCATGCCAAAACTAAAGATCAACCAAACATCCTTCAAGCATACTAGGAAAAACACATTGCACACTTTGTCATTGTCATTTATACTATAAAAGGACTTGATCCACTCACTTGGATACCTTCATGACATTACCATGACATCCTAAATAATTTTCCAACATTTCTTGGTCTAGTTTAGTTAAGTGGTAGACCCTAGTATCTTATATCAATAATTTATTTACATTATAAGGGATCGCAATGAACCTATACATAATTTTAATGTGTCTTTTCAAAATATGTATAGAAGGGATATGACTATGTATAGACTAGTTGAATAGTTAGCATTGAAAATGTTTAAAAATTCCTTGGAACCATAGATATCCACATTCTTAAAGAGAGATAAAACTATTTTTTATATTCCCCTGGAATATGTAGAGGCAATAAAAGTGGATAGGCAACTTAATCCATAAAGATAGATGATGGAACCTACTCCTAATGTCCTCTTAAACATGTCAAAATTGAATGTAATACAAATTTTAAATCAGAATTTTCCAATGCTATAACCTTTCCCAATTATGAATCAACTTAATCTAATCTATGTTGCTCAAAATTAGAGTTTAGAATTTTTAAATTAAATTGGTAATGAGACTATGCCACAGTCTTATAGCTAATTTATTATCTTGGTTGCAACTAATAACATGTAGTATTATATTCAAGAATCAACCAAGATTGAATTTTATGTAATTCAAAGGATGGTATAGAGGTTGAACAATAATTTACTTAGTTTGAAAAAATAAGTGTGTATTTCTAGTGGTGGAAATTATTCCTTTAATTTCACTTACCAATGTAACTATAGGCCCAACAATAGGAAAGGAAAGCATGTTGAGTCTCCATATAATAAAATGCCCAAAATAAAAATCATGGAGATCACTTTACCCAATTAGTGTCATGTGCTTAATACAACCCAACATGAAGAACTTTATTACATTTATTTTTTAATTCCTTAAAAATTATATAAAAAGAGATTGATGAATATGATGTTATTACAAATAACCAAAATTTTCCATGTCGCCTTGATTTTCCTAGTTCATCCAAATCACCTAATACAACCATAGTTCTAGAGACCCTAGAATTTCCTAGCAAAGGGGTCAATGAAATTTAGGATAATATAATGATGTTCACTCTATTCAATATTATTATAAAGGGAATTATACATTTAGGATTAGGGCACACTAACCTTTGATAACCTCAACACCACTCAAAAACATTGTTAATCCCTATAACATAGAATCTAGAAATGACTCACCTTCACCAAATTTACATGACAACCATCCCACCAATAGTAACATGAGTTAAAACATAATGGCTCATATGAAAACTATAAAGGTAAATATAACCCTACAAAAATTGACATAAATTACTAAACATAAGGATTTACTCCTTAAGTCTCTTATAGACAAGGGCACTCAGCCTAGAAATAAGGATGCAACTAATACCAATATTGTGATACACAAATCCAAGATGAAGTTACACCCTATTCACCATATGAATATTTATAAAGAATATGAATAATTACATAGTTGATTCAAATTCCTCAAAAAATGTCATGCCTATAGGGATTTGTAGGAAATTAGGACCCATCCATATAAAATTAGATAAGGTAGTGGTTTAGTTGGATAAGTCTAAAGTCAAGATTTTAATAAAATTATTAAATATTCATATGAAATAATAGGCTAAGACAAGAATGCAAATTTTTATAGATATACAAGTGGTTGAAATCTTAGAGCATACGATAATGTGATTAAGTAGAGATTAGTCCAAATCTCTAAATGGTTATATGGAAATAGACTTCTGCCATATGTGGCTACCATGGAGAGGAGTGGAGAAAAAAATAAGTATTTATATAGAGACACACATTTAGTTAGTGATTATTTAATACAATGTAATGAATGAGCAAGTCAATTTTACGTCCACAAACCTAAGTGTCTATACCCTAACCACCAGAATAACAAGGAATAAATGGATTGATTGGGACCAAGATTCAAGTATGTGGTATTTTTAATTTTATGAAGAATAATTTAAAATAGTATCAGAAGATAGTATAGTACTTATTGATCCTTTTGGTAAGAAACATGTAGATACATATATATTTCAGTTCTACTATACTGATAGCATGGCAAAATATGAGGCACTTGGGATTATAGTTTGTAGTCAAGTATAATGTCATTCAATTAATATTATATGATGATTATGAATTATTTTTCAATTAGGTGAGGAATAAATTTCAATTTTTTTTTCTCATTTGAATAAATATAAGAACTATGTTTGGGACTTTATAGAATTTCTTGATGCATTTAACATTATTATCATGCCTAAACTTGATAACACCTTGATGGACTCACTAGTTGTTTCTACTGATAGCTTTACACCTTTAGATAATATAAATTTTAAAAAAATATTTTAAATTGGTTTCATGTCCATTTTTTATAATGTTAATAAATTTTAATCACTTGATTATGATAAACACATCTTAGATTTATTTCTAATTCAAATGATTTTGTTTTGTAGGCAGTTGATGAGGATGAGAGGAGTGATTTGGATGATTAATATTTTGATGTTTATGGAGTAATTAACTTTAAGTAAAATAAAATTCTAAAGGAATGATATATTTGGAGACATTATTCAACTCAGAGAGGCTTGTAACTAGTATGAAATAGATATTCACCCCAATTAGATGTCACAAGTTATAAACTTGGGGAAACTTGATCATCCTCACAACATCATTATAGGGCCAGAGTGAAATGATGAAGAAATTAAAAATTTATAGATGATTTTAATCAATTACCAAGGCATCATTTCTTAGATTTATGGTTACCTAAAGGTGTTTAATCCCAATGTCATGATGCATAATATTCCCTTAAAACTTGATAATAATCCATTTAGATAGTGCAATAGACCAGCCAATCTTATTCTTGAGCCACTCATCATGAAGGAAGTTTAAATTTTTTTATCAATTGGTATAATATTTCCTATGCAACATTCAACCTAGATTACTAATTTAGAGCTAGTTATAAATAAAAATGGATAAATTTACCTTGATATGTATTTCAAAAAATTAAATCATACTTTATACAAAGATAATTATCCTTTGTCATGTCTGGATGAAGTCATCAAAAATGTTAGTGGATATGAGATAATGTCTTTCCAATATGGATTATCAATCAAAAATTAAGTTTTAGTTGAAAAGGAAGATTGATCAAAGATAACCTTCATCAAAAAGTGAGACACACTCACTTATAATAAAATGCCTTTTGGTTTCATCAATTATGGTGCCACTTTTCAAAGAACCATGTAAATGGAGTTCGAAGCGATGATTGGTAGGTGTATTTTTGTGTATAAAAATGACTTGACATTTTTTCCCAAATGTAGATCAAGCCATTTAATGAACTTGTAGAAGATATTTGAATGCTATCATAAGTTATATATTTCACTCAATATAAAGAAATAAATTTTATATGTAACTAAAGGAAATCTACTTGGTCATATAATTATGAAATAAGGTATGTAAATTAACCTTGATAGAGTTGATTACATTTCTAAAATTTAGTTACCAATTATTAAGGAGGAACTAAAAATTTTCTTTGGTAAAATAAATTTTGTATATAAATTAATTTCAGGTTTTTCTAAGATAACTAAACCATTGAATGCCATGTTAAAATATGGGGATAAAGTTAAATGGACACTTACCTTGAAAAAAATCCTTTCAATAAATTTAGGATACCATAATTCAAGCCCCTATTTTGGTCAAACCAGATTATGATATAGATTTATACTCATATTCATTTACATCTGATCATACCATTGCAAACATCCTTATGTAGAATCTAGAAGATGGATAGCATCCTATAGCTTTCATGAGTACCAATTTGAAATATGTTGAATTGAAGTATCCTATTTATGACAAGTAATATCAATCATTGGTAAAGGAAATAAAGAATTTCAGACATTACATCATGATGAACAAATTTTATGCTAGGGTTATAGATCCTACTATCAAAACATTGTTGGGAAAAAATGAACTTAGAGAAATATGAGGTCTTTCGGTCTCAAAACTTCAATAATATTACATTGAAGTTAATCTCATGAAGCTAGTTTGAGGTCAAGGTCTATCTCAATTAATCTTTGAAATTGATCATAGTATTTTTATTTTCCAAGTGAACTAGTCTAACTAAAGCATATCCCATGGTATGAATCTATTATTCACCACTTTTTGTATGGAATCCCACCTAATGGATTGGGTAGGACATAGAAAAGGGAATTAATACTAAAAAACAACCACTAAATGCTAAGTAAAGTATTCCTATACTAAATAAATTGTGAAGGGATTTTCCTAAGATGCTTATAAAAAGAGGAATCACTAGATGTCATTACTTAATTCAATGATAAATAATGTAGTGACCATCATTTTGGTAGTATGACATCCCACCATATCTTGAGGGTTGATTATTATTGGTCAACATTGTTTAAGGATGATCATAATCACATGAGATCATGTCACTTTTGCCAAACATTTTTAAAAAAGGAAACTCATTTTTCCATGACCCTTTATATAGTAATTGAGGAATATCAATTTGCTCAATGGGGCCCAGAATTCATTGGAATTATAAATACAAACTCTTCAGATGGACATAGATTCATTATTATAGTGACTAACTATTTCACAATATGGGCTAAATAAAAAGCCACTAAGAATAACATTGTTGAGGAGGTAATTATATTCCTTGAAGATTACATTATAACTAGTTCAATACCCCTATGGTACTTGTGTGTGATAATGGTGATACCTTTTAATTAGTTGAGTTGACTGAGTGGGCATATTAAAACTTAATTTCATTGAAGTTACCTTCAAAATATTAACCATAGGGAAATGGTTTGGTTAAGTCCATGAATAAGAACTTGTTAAATTTCATTAATAAATCAGTAGAAGAGAACCCAAATAGTTGACATCTCTTGCTTAAGTATGCTTTATGGGATGATTAGATAAAACACAAGAAGAGTCTCAAGGTCTCTCCCTTCATGCTAGTTTATGGAGTGGAACTAATATTTCCAATGACACTCAAGATACCTATGTATTATTTCATCAATGACTACATGGAAGTAAATGATATAATCTAGGCTAAGATATTTGACCTAGTTCATATGGATGATATTAGAAATGAAGCCTTGAAAATTTTCAGTAAGTATAAGGTAATACTAAAAAGATGGTTTGATAGAAAATAATAAGTCAAATGATTTCAAATTTTGGACTTGGTCTTATTATGGGATAGATCCCACAAGAATAAAGTTAATCATTCTAAGTTAAGTCCTCTTTGGACAAGTCATTATCAAGTTGTAAAATTGTTAAGATAGAATGCTTTTAGATTGAAATATATTTAAAGAAATGACCTATAGTTTCTGGTCAACAAATAACTTTTAAAGCATTACTTCTCATATTTTCTATCCAACACCATTTTAGAATGAGTCAGGATATTTGCTACATGTATATACTATTTAGTGTTTCATTATTTCTTATACTAGGTTTTATTTATATTATTTGTTTTTTTACTTGGTGTTTTTATTTTCCTATTTCTTTTCCCCCTAACTCATTTGAGTTGGTTTGTTTTGTTTGAGCCATTAGTATCTTTTTAATCTATTCTCTAAAAAAATGATTGAGGCTAATTAATTGCCATATAATGGGAAATTATTTATGTTAATTGTGTTCTCATGGAATTTTTAATTCAGATTTTCTAGTACAGACCATTAACCAATTTTTCATCTATAAAATAAATCCTTCTCATATCTAACATTGCATCACAACCAACTCTAAAAAGGAAGTAGAAAATGAAGCAACTATGTTGGAATTGAAGCGTTCTTAGTTTGTATTGGGTTGGTTACTTTACATGGTGAATAAATTCATGAGGATCACTTAGAATTCAAATTTTAGATATTAAGTAGTCAATCTTAAATAAATTCATAAACTAAAAATAATTCCATTGTATATTTTAATAATTATTAAGGATAGTGATTCAAAATAGATATGTGAATTTTATAAATGTTTAATTTTATGGTTGAAACCATCAAACTACACTTAATTCATAGCTATTAATGCAATCTTAAATCAATTCTTTTCTTGAATTTTCCTTTTTGGGTTGGTCACTTCACATGGTGAATAAATGCATGAGGATCGCTTAGACTACATAAGTTAGATAGTAAGTAGTCAATCTTGAACAACTCCTTAAAATAAAAGTAATTCCATTGTATATTTTAATAATTTTGAAGGCTAGTGATTTAAAAGAGAATATGGTAATTTTATAAATGGTTTATTTTATAGTTAAAACCATCAAACTGCACTTAATTTCATATATAATGGAAAATATAAGAAATTAATTGATTTAATTTTGTCTTATAGATATTTTTGACACTTGTATTTACACCCCTGAGGAGATGCCTAAATATCCTCATCCAAGTGGCACCATGGAGACATTTCTCTTACTATGGGTGATAATGTTGAGAAATAAATCTCTAGATTAGGGGCTAACTCCCCTTGATGTACTCTTTGATGTTTTTTTATACATAAAAATTATAGATAAATAGGGAAAATATTTAAACCACATATGGTGATGCACCAATATGTATCATAATCCTACTTGACTGAAACCACTACTTAAAGACAAATAAGGTGTTTCTCACACAAGACTCACAACTTATGACCCATTACTACATCAATGTTTCATATGATAGATTCAAGAAGGTATGTGATTATTAGGAAGGGGATGAATGATTAAAAAGAGGGATAAAATAATGAAAAAATTTTAGGATATATATATATACACACTTATAAAATAACACTATAAAAGGCCTAAAACAATCTTTGTTCTATAAATTTGTAGACCATCAAGAGTACAAGTTAGAAAAGACAATCTCTCACTAGACTAGACCAACAAGATTCAAGTCATTACTCAATATTAAAACATATGACTGGTAATAACACTTTTATATTTATTAAAGAGTTCTTCAAGTAAAACTTTGGCTAATTTTTCCCTATCAACCAATGGAGACTACTCAAATGAGCCAAGAGAATGCATAATTATAACTTTGAGAGTAGGAACAAGTAAAAGAAGTCCAAGGGTCACTTAGACATGTGTGACCTTGAGATAATAAGTTAAATTTACATGTGTAATAGGTTTGGGTTTATATATTCCATGTCATAGAGGTCTACTTGTCTAAAATAAGTCACAAGAATGGTGAAAAGTGGCACAAAACTTGTAATTCTAGCATAGGAAACTATCTTCACGATTCACCTTCCAAAACTACTTTTTATCTACATATGATCAGGTATGATGGTTTTTATAATAAATATAATTTATGAAAAATTTCCCACACGAATTGGATTGATCCCTAACCATCCCTATTCTTGTGGACATGCAAAATCATCTCTAGCAATTTCAAAATGGGTTTTTTCCATGCACTTTCTACACTTAAAATTCAAAAACTCAAAATTTTCTAAAATTATCCATTAAAAAGAGGGAATTGATTTTTTTTAAGGTTCCCATATCATAATTTTCAATAAAAAAACTTTAAAAGGCTTCCCTAATTACTTTTCACCACTTTCCACAAGTGTTCACTAGCTGGCTCACGAGATTGGCTAAAAATAAGGGCCTAGTTAGGGAAATTATAAATTTATCCATGACATTAAATTTTTTTTTTTAGTTATATAAAGTGTAAATGTTCCTTCAAAAGTTTTTTTCATCTCCTAAATCCTCCTATAGCTTTCACACCATTAAAAATGGTAAAAACAAGCCTTATTTTCCTTTGATATATACCGTTAAATACAAAACAATCACATGTGTAGGATTATTTAAGAGTCCTATACAACATATAGGTTGTTTCATGTACATTAATTTTCACTTTTATGCTTAAAATTCTCTATCTCTCTAATTGGGTGACTATGAGGGTTTTGCAAGGGTTTTGAGTAACCTGGACTCTTAACCTTTGTTCATAAAGGTTAGACATTAAATCTCCTTCTAAATCTGACTAAGGGATCTTCAAGTAAATTTTATAAATAATTAAAATTTATTGAGATCCCATGCAAACATCCATGAAAGATATGAATGATGAAAGCTGACCTTTGAATGGATTTCATGCTTCTTACGAGGGTTTAAGTATGCCTAGGGTTGGATATGGCTTGATGTGGAGTTTACTTTCCAAATAAAAGATTCATCACCTATATATATAACCTAAAAACATGTTAAAATCATTTTTTTAGCTCATAAAGAGTAAAAAATGGGAATGACCCCTATTTTGGAGCAAGAACTATGCCTTGACAATAATCTTGTTTATCCTTTGTGAACCAAAAGATGATAATGATCACTTTTAATGAATTATTTTATCATTAAAACATAATTAATATTACCCCCATAGGCATCATAAAAAACATTATATTTCTTGGATAAAGTTATAACTTGAAGTGACGTTCCATTTGGGTTGGGTTTACATATTTTCCTACTAGGTTTGCCTACAAACCTCCTTGTACAGACCATATCCTTGGAATTACAACCTTATAGGCTATTTTTTCATGTTATCCCATGTATTCCCAAACTATTAAAACCTTACCAATTTATTATATTGACATTTGGTTCACTATCCACCGCTTTTCCCAAAAACTACCATTCTTATGCATGCAAGGAGTGACCTACATCTAAGATAAAACAAAGGATATTATGCCTTTTTGCTTGAAAAAAATTAATAGTTTTTAATCTATAAAATTTCATAATTACCAAATTTACCAAATTTTTTCATTAAGTTCCATGCCTAAGTAGTCTAATCATCTCAATCTTGCCCAAAAAGGGGTCAACCCTATTTTCTACTTATTTTTTGCCTAAACCTCCTTATAGATACCACTTCCATATCCCCTCCATGAGTTTAAAATAATTTTAAATGTTATCCATCCTTAATTAAATCTCATGAAGCTTTGGAGGCCTTTGAAAATCTTCCTTGCTAGTGAAACCCACCACCTGCCCCTTGAAACAAAGTTTTCTTGGTTGACAGTATGGACTGAGACAACATTGCATGGGTGAAAAGGTCCTTAGTCATGTCATGAGTGTTTTAGGCATGATAATACCTTAATTTTATTCTAATGAATCATTATTCACTATTTTAATCATTCTCATCCTTGTCTCCATGCTCGGCATTAGGACAATCATTCACCCTTTCATTCTTGTCACTATTTGTACGATTGAGACAACCTTCAATTGAGCACATTAGGTTTGGAAGGATCATGGGAATGAATTTTATTATGTTAATTTAATAAATTTTTGATAATTAAACCTTAAATAATCTTTTCAAAAGTCTTTAAGCTCCTTATATTCTCCCATGGTTTGACTGTGTTTCACTTTCCTACATGACTGTAGGTGCATATTTTTCATTGGCTATAGGTTTTCAAGGTGTGTTTTTTAAGCTCAAAAGTGAATGCATATATTTATTTACCTCCTTAACATATTTTCACATAATTTAACCCAATTTTCATGCTCTAATTTCCCTACAAAACCACCCTACTCAAAATTGAGTTCAACTTTTAATACCTCTGACTATATATGCATGTTCACAAGCCTGTAGGTACATCTTGATAGGTATCTAACCTCAAAAAGTATGAAATTCAATTTATTTGATTTTTAGTATAATATTATATCATTTCATCCACTTACATTATCTAATTTAAATTCTAAAAACTCCCTTACCCCTAACTGAGACCAACCTCCAATGCCCCTAGCTATAGGTGGATAATCCAAGGCCTGTAGGTTGTGTAAGAGTCATTTGGAGCATGTTAGTAGTGTATAAAACTTATAAAGATTTTATTTATATTTGTATATATTCAAAATATTACCTATTTCATTATGGATTAATCAATACCATCTCTTATTTTGAATCCATTAAAACCTTGGTTTCACTGCCTACCCTGCCCTACGTACAGATAGGGGATATGCCTAAGAGGTCACTCCATGAAACATAACTCTTATTCATGGATTAAGTGATAAATATTGATTTTTTTATTTGTTTTTAATTTTTACCTCTTGAAATAATAGTTCTAGGGCTAGTCAAGTGCCTTGTATGGCAAGTACTCATTAAGAATCCTATAGATATCACTATTAACTTTTAGTGATTTCTTGACAACTTGGAGGGGCTCAAAATCAACCTTTCACTTAATATTTAGCTCTAAAAGTTGGAAAATTTATAATATTTATATATGGATACATGTATGAAATAATAAAAGTGTTAAAATCATCCTATATCATATAAAAAGTTAATCCATAAAAACCTTAGGACCTCTATTTTCTACATTTGGGGACAAAGAGCCCAAAAATGGAAATGACTTCTCTTGGAGTGAAAATTAATTGAATTGAAACTTGTGTATTAATGACATGAAAATAATTAATCTTTTGGGATGTTATATCTAAAAATTTATCCCACCATGTTCTCCCAAATCTCTCACATCTGTACAACCTCCATGAAACAAACATAATTTGACTAAAAGTGATAAGGTAGTAGACAAGGTAAAGATGGGAAATTTGGATTTGAAATGATGCTAATTGGACTTATCACAAGATTATATAATGAAATAAATATTAATAAATGAACCTAAAGTAAATTATCACCACCATGGAGCTCCTTGGATGTTGGAAAACATAGGACACGCACCCAACTTTACAAACTTCATGAAACTAGTACTATTTGATATCTCCTTAAAAAAAAGATAAGTGAAGCATTATATGTTTAAAATAACATTAGAAAATACATATTAAAGTATAAAAACACCTAATAAATATCACTTAGTTTTAAGGATCTCTAAAAACCATGAATAGATGCATGATTCTACCCTTTTTAGATGTAATTCTATAACAGGTTGCCTAGATTGTTAATGATTGTTCATAAATGAGGATGGAAAATAACACAAAATATTTTTATGAAAATTAATTTTAATTATATTAAAATACACCTATATAATCACTCATCCCAAATCTATCTATACCTTCTGTACCAAGTGCTTAAAGTTGACCATCGTTTGCATACCAAGAGGAAATAGAATAAAAATGAGTTTTAGATTCAAATTTTTTAATTATCCTTGAATTTAAATTATTTAAATGGTTTTGGGGAGGTGAATAGACACCCCACACACATTTTTATCTGGAGATCAGATCATGGGGACCGTACAAGTGCCCCAAAAAGCCTAAAAACAAGAGGAAACTCCCCTTTTTTGACCATAATTAAATCTTGAACTATCAAAAACTGAATATAACATTCCATGACCTCACACACGTTATTCATATATTGGTTAAAATTTTGTTACTTTATTCATCTATAAAAGTCCTCCTTTTTAGCTCAAAGTAGGCCTCTAAGACAATTTTTTGCATATTAAAAATGGTAAATGCAATTTGATGACTTATAAAGATCATAAATCACATTAAAAACAATATTAGGACTTAAAAAACATATTTTATTCCTTTGAATAGGTTTTAACCTATTTTATTAGGGTTGAATTTCATTGACTTGACTACTACAAGGGGCTAGACTTTGGACCAAGGCTAGGCTAGGGATAAGTGAACATCTAGATCAAAATTAAACCCTTATAAGACATGGATAAACTTTTTAAAAAATTATAAATGTATGGGTTAACTCAAATTTGATTAAAGGTCAAATTTGGCTAATAAATATGAATTATTTAGGTCTATCTGTACCCATGGATTGGTCCCCAACCCTTAATGGACTGAATAATGAAATCTTTTCAAAATAAATAAATAATAATGAAGTTGAGAAAAATTCCAAGCCCAAATTCTCTCCTCAAATGGGTAATTCAAGCAATATCCATCACAATATTTCTATCTTGGTTATAAATGTAGAAATTCCATGAATGGGACCAAAGGTGTCTCTATCAAGGTTATGGATGCATAGATATCAGTAGAGAAATGCCCTTGCCATTCCCCCTCTAGCCAAATATCCAAATTATCCCTCTCAAAAATTCTAATTATTTTAGTGAATTTTAGATGTATTTATATTAATGCAAAGGGATATTAAATAACCAATCACTTTTAACACACATTAGTGGTTTAAATTTTAATTGGAACTTAACACACATGTTGAAGCAGACTTTAGATCCTTCATCTTTTTGCTTTTGTCTAACAATTTTTTTTTGTTTGTGTTTATTATCTAGGTGAGGAGATTTACATTTTAGATTTGGAATGCTGATATAACATTCTCCCCATAGAGGTTGCCATTTATTATACCCAACACTCCCCATTATCATATATCAAATGAGGACCCTCTTGGTTCAACATGATTGTTTCCTTCTACTCTTGATCAATTACTTTGTATTTAATGTGTATATTTGAACATTATTAGGTCTACATAATTTAACCATTCTATATCATTCATTTTAAAGTTCCTTTAAAAATCCTCTTTCAGGTAAAATATGACTCAAACTTATGTAATTGGTGTAATCATTAGAGCTTTCCAAAACTATTACCCTACTATTTTAGTTTGTAGTTTTTTCATTACATTGCAAAAATGACTAAGTTTATATACCATATTACTTTATAAATTAACTTATCTTCAATGTTATGAGCTCTCTTATAAAGTTTCCTAAGTGTAAAATCTATGTTTTCAATCTTAAGGCCTTTTTGATTGTTTGAGTTCCAAATCTAACATGGCCCTTAAAATGTTTTAATTCCATAGTTCTAGGATTTTAAAATAGAAATTGAGTCTTTTGTAAATGATCCCTAATTGATAATTATATTCAATTCTGATGCCCATCAATAAAATACTTTCTTTCATTTTATACTTAGTCAATTTTTCCATTTATTTGAACTAATCTTTTCTTTGAGTGTTTTAGGCTTTATTTTATAGGTAAATGGTTTATAATACTTCAAATTTATTCATTAGTCTAAACCAATAAAAGAACATAAGATCATAACCAGGTCCTAGGGGTCCTAAGATCATACCATGTGGCATGATCTTGGGGACCTGGTAACCTAAAGTTAGTTGGCATCCGAATTTCCTTGGGCCTTCAAGCCACCAAGATAATGACATGTGGAATTATCCTAGTGACCTAGATAGCTAGATTTTGAATATGTTTTCCAATGGTTCTTGGCCTCTAGGTCATCAAGATGATTCCATGTGGCATCATCTTAGTGATACAAAATCCAAATTTTTCCCATAAACACTCTAGGCCTCTAGGTTAATGGGATTACACCACATGGCATCATCTCATCAACCCATAGTCTCAGTTGGTTCATACAATCTTGGGCCTCTAGTTTAGTGGGATTACACCATGTGGCATAATCCTACTAACCCATAGTCCCATGATGGTCTATACAATCCTAAATCTTTAGGTTAGCAAGATTGCACCATGTAGTGCCATCCCATGATCTCATAGCTATAAGGGTAGGGGGGTGAGCTCTAGGTCAAAAATGTAGATAAGTGGACCTAGGGACCCAATAAAAATCTAGTATGACCAAGGAATGCACCTTGAATATTTTATATTAGTGACATGTGGACTTGAGGGACACATCATCTAGTCGAGTCATCATGAAAGAATGAGTAGAGGACATGTGGAACCTAATGATAGCTAGAAAACATAAGGATAGATTTGAAATCTTGTTAAAATGTTATAATGGCTTAAGTTGAGTGAAATAAAAAATAATTATTCAAGGTAGATTATGAGGAGTCTAACTAGTCAAAATAGGATACAAGGAACAATCTAGTGACAAGTTGACCTAAATATTTTCCTAGGAGGGTGAAAGAGGAACCAATCTAAAATAATTGGTCCAAAAAGGATAATCAAGAGGATCATTGAAGTTAGATATGTGTCACATGGAAGAAAAGATAGATTTATATTTGGATTTCCATTGAATAAAGGGATTATTTTAATAGATTGTAGTTGAAACAACCTATAGTGGTAATTATGACAAGAAATGGGAGCCTTGTGATACTTGAAGACAATTCCCATTATCTTTTATATATAAGCTAGTGTGCATTTTTATTTTAAATTTAGGAGATATTATACATCAAAAATCTACAAAAATTATGATAAGCACAGTCCTCTCTTTTTCTTGTTTTGTTTTGGCTTGTGATTATCTTCTTTGAGGGCACACTCAAATGCTTCTATAATAACATTGAAATAGATACTAATATGATTTCAAAATAATTTTATTATTTATTAATTTTCCTTGTTTATTGGTGGAAAAAAATTGATTAATGTTAATAATAAATTATATTTCTTTTTTGCTAATGAATATACATTTAGTTGTGCAATAACTAGTCTTTTTGGTTTTGAATTTCATTTTTTTTAATCTTAAATCTATGTTAAGCCATTGTGTGTATTAGATACCAGTATTTCATGTTATTTAATTTTATATAAGTTTAATATAATATGTTTAGTTAATTATTCATAACACTTCCCATTGAGTCACTGTAGTTTGTGATATAGTTAGACCTAAAACACAATGGTATAATTGTGATCAGGCACAATTTTAATTTTTAGCATTAACAATCCAAATTCAATCAAGGAAAAAATTAATTTATTGACCTAATATTCCCCTCTATTTTATTTTGATGAATATACTACACATTATATTATAGTGTAATACCCTAGTGAAGAAAGAAGTAAAAGGACGTACGAGAATAATAATAATAATAATAATAATAATAATAATAATAATAATAATAATAATAATAATAATAATAATAATAATAAGGTGATACTTAGTGGATTGAACTTTTAGTGGTTAATTATAATTGCTCACCTAGATAAATGATTGGAAATTTATTAGGACTTGGATTCAACCACAAGAGTCCTAAATCAACATTCATCCCATGTGTTTTTATCTCCATTTTTCCTAGTTATAATAGTTAATCTAATGGTTATCTCTACCATAGGTCATAAATTGATATCAATAGCATCATCATGGGCATTTAGGCCTCAAAGTTTCTATAGATGATCATCAACCTTATATTTCCCTACTCTCTAATATTATTCCATGTGTCATGATATTAGGGATCCTATGGACTATTACTTGGCTCAGATTGCCTAACCTATTGATACATGGATCACTCATGGAAGCTTGGGAGCTTTTGGGACATAGTAATTAAAAAATTACCTAATTTTAGAGGATTCAAAAGTAATTATTTTAAAATGAATAATAAATAAACCCATAATATATCACTTTAACTTGATCTTAAAATGACATGAAACACCTATTACCAGTAATGAATCAAAGCCAAATTTCCCTAAAAGTAACTTCAATGGACCAATTCTATGTTTCAACCCTAGACAAAGGATTATTAGTCATTATCAACAAATATTCAAGTGAAGCTATGTAAACATCATCAAACACATTGGACACAAGTTAAAATGTTAAAAATGAAATTATTTCTTAGCAACTTTAATAACATTCATAAATGAAGTCATGAAAGTAGACAATATAGAAATAAGAAACCAATAAGTTAAAGAAAGAGGGTTCCCATGTGATATATGAATATAGGGTGTGTTTTAACAATAAATGGTAACTTATGTAGGGATAATTCAATCCAAAATTTTAAACTTAGATGGTAAATATTCAACCTTGAATAACAAACATATAACTATAAACAAGTCCTTTAGATAAATCCATAAAGATGAAAACCCTAAATTTTACCTCAACATGTGCCATATTAAGCTCTAGATATAACTTAGACCATAATTATGTGTCAAAGTGATTGATTCTTTTATATTTATTGAATTCACCTAAATAAATTTAAACTTGTCTAAAACAATCAGAACTTTTAAGAAGGATAAATTTGTATGTTCAGCTTGAAGGAATGGCATGGACAATGATCTACTATTATTTAGGTGTCTATAGCCTTGACAAAGATATATTTGGTACTTCTCAAGGCCCTATTCCACTACTATCTAGGATATAATGCCTATGATTGAGATTGATTGAATCACTCTTTTGATTAAAAAAATTAGATTTTACATTTTATTAAATTTACTTTCAGTTTATTTCTTTTGAAAAGATTTAATTTTCAGTCCATTGAGAGTTGGGGACCAATATGAGGTATAATTATAGACTCAAAATTTTTTTAACTATCAACATAAAGTTAAATTAATTAAGTTTTTCTATTTTCCTTCAGATGTGAAATTTTATGGCTTTAGTAAGAAAATGAAATGTTTATATAATTCACATATTCTATTTTGAATCACAAACCTTCAAAGTTTTGAAAATTAATAAATATAATTGTAGTAATTTATGTGAATATGAAAATATGATTACCTACCTTATGTATCATAAAGTCTAAATGATTCTCATACATCCATCAACATTTTAAATTCTAATCCCATGAGAGTGTAGGGATAAAACTTTGCTTCAACATATTATTTTCCTAAATTATGTTTACTCCTTAAATTTGATTGCCATGAAATATTGATTGGGATCAAATATTACTTCTCCAACACTAAAGAATGAACAAAGTGAAATAAGGGAATATCCAAAACAACAATTCCAAGTGATTAACTTACGAAATATTAAATTCTCATGATATAATGGATAATCAGCTGTAATCAATCTTGAAAATCCCATGAAGACCACCAAGAAATCTAAAAAAAAAATAAAAATAAAATAAGCTAGGGGAAAAATATTACAATGAGTAGCACAAACAAAAAACACAAATGTTAATTAAAACTAACACAAAACATGAGAAATCAAACTAGACTAAGAAAATCCATGAACTAGTCTAAGTAAAATAGAAAACTAAACTAACAAAGCAAAACAACTAAAGATAAGAAAATAGGAAATTATATAAAATATGTACATATTATTGTCACTTAAATTTGAACCCCTTGAGGAGATGGATATCTCTCCTCATACAAGTGGCATAATGCAAACATCTATCTTGTTATGGGTGACAATTTTGTTGAGATGAATCTCTACAAGGGCTAGTTCCCTTGATGTAATCTTTGAAAACACTTTCTTGCCTATAAAATTTGGATGAGAAAGGTTGATCAAACAACTAAGAAAGATAAAAAAAGGTTATACACCAATATTATATTTCCTCCTATTGCCTAAAATTTTACCACTTAGAGTCAAACAAGATCTATTTTGACAAAACTCATAATTTTTGTTGTATTATCACATCAGTGTTTCACAAGCTATGTTCAAGAAGGTATTTGATACATAGGAGAAAAATAAATGATTCATTAATATAATAAAATTATAGACCACTTATAATACACTTATACACTTGGAAATAACACTAACAAAGACTTGTAACAATCGCTCTTCTACACATTTGGTGAAAAATCAAGGATAACATGCTAAAAAAGATATTCTTCTACTAGGCAAGACCAACAAGATTGTACTAACACTCAATTAGACAACATGTGAGTAGGAAAAATAACTTGTTTATTTATTCAATAGCCATTAAATTACAAATTTTTCTAGGGTTTCACCATTAACCAAAATAGGCTTCTAAAAAGAGCCAAAAGAGTCAATATTTATAGCTTTTGAGAGAGAAGCAAGGCAAGGGAAGTCCAAAGGTCACTTGGACACATTTTAATATAATAAAGGGGTTATAATTACATAAAAAAGATATATGGGATGAACCATGCCATGTTATGAGGTACAATTATCCATGCAAGTCATGAAATTTATGAAAAATGGCATAAAACTCTCAACCCTAGCTCAAAAAGCCTTTATCATTTGGGCCCATTTGAACATCCCACCACTAACTATGGATAGGTATGATGATTGAGATAAGAGGGAATTCCTTCAAGCATGTGATTATATTAATTATTTTTTATCCTAATCATCTAGAAACATTGAGAAGGAAGCCATAACTACTTGTAGTCTAAAAACTCCTTTTTTCTATCACCCCTCACATTTGGACTCAAAATTGGCTTCAATTTTGAATTAAAATTAGTGGGAGGTAATGAATGACACTTATAAAGGCTATCCATTGCATTGGAATAATTAGGCACACCTTAAAAAGGCTCACAATTGTAGTTTTCACCTCTTTCACCCTTGTGTTCACTATGGTAGTTTTCACTGGTTGAAAAGAAGGCAATTTTTTTAACACTTTGAAGTTTTTTCCTAGAATCAAATGGCCATAAGGAGTTATTATAAGTCCCTAGCCCAAACTTTATTTCACTTTACAACTCCTCCTGTATCTTTAAAAATAAAAAACAAAATGGTGAGAAAAATCCTATTTCACATGTTGTCTATACAATTATATACAACTCATTTACATGGGGGGATTCTTCTCCATGTTTAAATATCTTTCCTTGCCAAACTATCTTTAGATCAACTTTCTAATCTCATTTTCCCCATCAGGTTTATTCAAGGGTTTAACAAGGGTTTTAGATAGTTTTTTGTTGTTAACCATGTTAATAAATATTTCACATTAAATTTTTAAAAAATTCCATAAATTGGTTCCAATGACCTTCTCTAACTCCTCTTAACTCCTTGTATTCCCATGTAGATCCTTCAAGGAGATGTGAACTCCAAAAGTTGCCCTATTGAGCTTTCTTTTCCAAATTTACATAAGGGTGAGTGGTTTTGAGCTTGAATATGGATCTAATAATAAATTATATGAACTTCATAATCTCTCAAAACCTATATTGTGACTTAAAAATCATACCTCAATAATCTAGATAGATTACCAGAGTCAAAAGTGAAGACGGACTGTCATTTGGCATTAGGCCTTCACAAGACCCAATAGGTTTACTAGGAAGATTGGTGGATTTGGATGTTAAGACTAGTACCTCATGGTTTTATTTGTGTATTATGCATACTTACATCCTATTTTATCTCTTAATACCACTAAATAACCTTTCAATCACTTTACTTTATCAACTTCTCTCATTCACCAACTAGACCTAGTAACAACCTTATCTAGTTGAACTATGTGTGAAGGTGAAATGGATAATTTGAGGAGTCTAAGATTGATATATTGATTATTATACCTTATTTCCATTATATACACCTCATCAGATGTTTTCATGAAGTTTAAAAATATCCTTTTTGAGTCCTTTCCTCATATTGACCTCAAAAGCTCATCTTTCCAAAGTTTGATTTTCCTAAACTGATTGAACTCTAAGATAAAACAAGGAGGTATATCCATCATACATTAAGAAAAGTGAGAGTTTTTTGAGTTATTCCAAATCCAAATGACCATTTTTACCAAAGGGTTTATTTTGATTCCATGCTTTGGATGGCTAACCATCTCCAAATGGCCAAAAAAGGCCTTAAAACCCTATTTTCTTGTATTTTTCTCAAGCCCTCTTAAGAGTGACCTTTTTAATCCAAAAAAATACCTATATGTGGCTTAAAAATGTTTCCCATGTCAAATTAATGCTTATGGATATTTAAACTCACTTAAATAACCCATTTCATCTTAAATTCTCATATTTTCCTATTGGGTAAAAGGCTTCCAATCTCATTATATGAAATGTTACCCCTTTGCCCAAGTAGGGAATGAAGATGATCATTTTTTTAGGATGTTGGGATTGTATAAATATTTAAATACATATCATGAAACATTTTACCATGATTGGAACCTTCACCTCTTCCTTGGTAAAGTTTATGTTTCTACTTGGCCTACTAGGTTATACCTTGTTGTAGGACTAAGAACAAAGGTCTTAGAACTTTATAGATGTCTTGTAGATTTTCTCTTATTACTGATTATCTCACCATGTTTTCCATTGAGGTGTCCACCTACCTGAGATACCATCCAGACTCATTTTTTTAGTTTTACAAATGCATTCCTAGTTCAAACTAGGTACCTTGATTGAGATCTTGACTGCCACCACTACCTTTAGGCCTGCCTATAGGTCTCTATTCTTACTTGAACCCTATTCATGAT
The DNA here is from genome assembly GCA_037957365.1 of Torreya grandis. Lineage (NCBI taxonomy): Eukaryota > Viridiplantae > Streptophyta > Pinopsida > Cupressales > Taxaceae > Torreya > Torreya grandis. Next base: position 166,280 of record JARHVA010005356.1, on the reverse strand, counting down.
GCTCTAGATACTAATTAAAAATTTATGGTCATTTTTTAGTTGTTTGAAACACCAATCACCTTTTAAATCCTTAAGATATCATTTTAGCATCAAAATATAAGGTTACTGACTTGACTATGACACCTTGCTTTTGGACCCTTATAGGTAGTTTTAAGATATATTGTACTTATTAATGAAATTTCAAGATCTAGTAATTATATTAAAATTATTATGAAGTATTTAAAACTCATTTTCACTCTAATTCTACATAATTACTCAAAACTAGGTTCTTTATTGCCCATGTTGATTGAGATATCCCTTTTACCCCTACCTGTAGGTCATCATGGGGGTTGGTCAGGATGATTTAATGAGGAAGAGGCCCTCCTAGATTCCTTTTGAAATATATAGCACTATACTTGCCTCAAAGTCACCTTGGATTGGCTAAAAAACCATCTAAACCATGCATAGACCATTATTTCTTCACCCTACCTATATAACCCCTATAGGTTACTAGTTCCATGCTTAAAGGGGTGCTTGTAGATGGTCATGGGGTGTAAAATGCTTTGACATAGTCATATTTTGGTGTCTTTGACTTCATTATACCTCAATACACTAGTTGATAACTATTGACCATAACCATTTTCTTGTTTTTGCTTCTTAGAGTGACCAAAAGGTCATTTGCATCTATAGTCCTGTAGATGTCATTGAAGGGTCTCAGTGTGTTCTGAGGCATGTTTGAAGCTCTTTGAAACCATATGGAAAAACATGTTGAATGAACTTAAATACTTCCCAAATAAAATTTTTAATCTTAAAACATATGATTTCCATCCTTTTTACCTTGGAACTAGCTTCAAAACACTAATTAAAACATGAAAATCACTTGTATGCACATGAAATATAGCAAGCAAGGGCATCACATGACTGTTTATCATGGCATATGAGAATATGGTCAAAACTACACCTCCTTAAGCATACAAAAGAACTTAATTCAACTCTTAAATTCTTATATATGATAATACACCTATATTACCATTTCATAAATAGGATGGACAAGCTTATGCATGAGACTACAACTAAAAATGTGCAAAGAGTTGACAATGGAGGGAAACAAGCTTGGGAGCAAACCAAGAGGTAACATGGTGAACCCAAAACATGAAAGGAGGTGGTTAGATACCATAGAGGATTATATAACACTCTTTCCCAATTTATTGAGATACCTATAGTAGTACACACTCAGTAAACTTGAATCACTTCAACTGTAATTACACCTAGTGGTACCCTCTTGCAACATGTACTAAATTACTCATCCAAACATTATGAAAATTGAAAAAATAATGGATACCATATAATAAATAATTAAACATTATCTAGAGACAAAATCACCAACTTGTTCATATTAATTTGGTAGAGATGGAGTAAAACCTATAGGGTGCATGAAACAATGAGTAAAATAGCATAGTCAACTTGTTAGCAATAGTTACTAAAACATAGTTGATCATTTCTTAAAATAATTATATTGAAATTAATTTATTGGATTTTAAAATAACCTACCAGAAACATTTTCCCTGAAACTACTTGTGCTTTTCATACCAATCAAAAACTTGAAGGTCACTCTAGTGTGCCTAGGAAACCCAAAAAAGAGAAAAATGGTGTTTTATATAAAATGGAACTTTTAGATCAATTTAAGTCTGTATATTAGTTTTGGGAAGATTAGGAGGCATCCCAATATACTTTTCCATGTGTCACACTTCCCAATAAGGCTTTATGAGTGCCATTTGCTCTCTTTTTTAGTTGTTTTTATAATTTCAATTAAGGAACCTAAGTAACATAAGTAACATGAAAACTGACCTATTTAATGTTATAAAGTAAAATATGACATATGGCCACCTTTGGAAATGTACCACTTGTATTTATGACCTTTAGAACCCACTAAAATGACTCAAATTGATAAATTGACTAATGTAACTAAGGCCAAGGATAAAAATGCATTGAATAACATCAAATGACATATAATAATCCGAATTATAATATATTTAGACCCCTATATCATCTAATAAAATATTTTTTTACCTATATGGGTCTAAGTTTGACCTAACATTCAAACTTGGTCAATAAAATGGTGACTTAGAGGGGTACTATGCCTGCTATACTAATGACTAGTAGCCTTATCCTATCAAGGTAAAATGGAGTCAATGGATTCTTGAAGAAAAATAGAAAATAATTACCTTAAACACACACAAAACAAACACAAAACACAAAACCAACATAAGACAAAGTAAGACAACAAACCAACTCACACATGTGGAAAAATGCTTAAGAAACACAAGAAAACCACAAATTATGTACAAGGAGATAGGAGAACCTCAGTATCAATTCTTGAGATATATCCCATTGACTAGGTTATGAAGCTTGTCTCCATCTAACATTGAGAGTTAGAAGGAATTGTGTTACTTGCATTGGTTGATATCATAAGGGCCACTCCACAAAGCATCAAACTTTGTGTGTCTTCTAGGCTTAGCCTATCTTCATCCCACTTTACAACAATACCTCCTTGTTTGAAACTCCTTGGCATGGCCTTTTTATCAAATTATCTCTTGGTTTGATCTTGGTGAGCTCTCATGGTTTACATGGCTTGATCTCTTGTCTCCTTAAGCTCTATCAACTCACACAACCTGACTTCCACGCATTCATTTTCCATCATTTGCAGCTGATAAGTGAGATCTAAGGATAATAACTCAAGTGAAATATGAAGTCTACCTTATCTACCCTAAACAACTATGTATGGTGAGTTTCTAATGACTCTTGTTGGGATTTCCTATCATCCTAAAGAGCTATCTTCAACTTATAATGCCATGATCTTTGATTATACTCCATTGTTCTCTTTATGATCCTGATTAGATTCTTGTTAGTGGAATAAACTAGTCCATTCCCTTGTGGATAATAGTTAGAGGAGGTAGTAAGATAGATGCCATGTTTCAAGGCCCATTCACTTGTCTTCATCCCATGTAAAGCTAATTCATTATCTAAAATTATTGTTGAAAGAGCTCCAAAACTTCTCACTATGCCTTCATATAAGTCTAAAACTAAAATTTCACTTGCTTCCTTGAGAGAAATAGACTCTACCCACCTTATAAATTAATCTATAGCAGTCAACACCTACTTGTGACTAGCACTAGAAGGTGGATTGATTAGGCCTATGAAATCTGAACCCCATTACATAAAGGGTTGATTAACCTAAATTGGATGAAGAGGCAAGGAAACAAGATTTTGTTTACCATCAAAAAGAGCACATTTTTGACACTTCCTCACCCAAACATGGGTGTCTTTATACAAGATAGGCCAAAAGTAACCAACCCTTATAATTCTAATAGCTATGATTCTTGGAACAAAGTGACCACTAGATGGTCCATCATGAAATTAATTTTTTTTATTTATTAATTTGATCTAATTTTAAACACCTTAATAGCCCACTTGAGAAGTCCTTTATAAACAAAAATTCATCAACAAGTACATAAGGAATGGATTGCAATATAATGTACCTTCTTCTAGATCTATCAAGACCTTGTGGAAACTCACTAGTTTGGAGAAAATGGATCATATCTTGTGTCCAAATCCTCATTAATTAAGATGAAACTATCATATGGTCATCATGAAGTGCTAAAAAAACCTATTTTTATTCCTTTAAATCTGAAGCAAGATGCTCACATAACCCGTTCCCTTTCACTAGCTTGGTTATCTTAATCTCTACATCATACTCCACCACTTTTTCTCATTCAAATATATTCTAAAAATGAAGTCTTTGATACTAGGATAAGGTACCAATATGTGAATCTTTTTGTTAGATAACATATGCCTAAACTTCTTTAGACTTCTAACAATTGAAAGTACTTGCTTCTCAACATAGGTGTATCTTACCTCATAGTCCTCCAAACCTTGACTGAAGAAGGCAATAGGTGATCTAAAACTCAAAATTTCTGGTTGAAAAATATTTCAAGAACACAAAAATAACATAGTAACAATGAATTCTCTTAGAAGAGATGTTTTATTACTTAAGATCACAATATAACTATATGTTTATCACTGGTAAGAGATGTCTGATTTCCATTTTAGGTTACATCATAATTTATACACATATTTAAAGTATGGGGAAGATGTGTAAGGTCACCAATCTCAAGGGAGATTAAGTGGTTTGACTTTCATGATTTAAAACAATACAGAATTCAAGGAATTACTATTTTTAGAAACTTACTATTTTTAGACTATAGTACTAAAATTGAAATTTGAGGCACTTCCATTGGGTTTTTAGGGTAAAAATACATCAAGTAGATATCAATGCCATCTTAACAAATTATCATCATTCTTAGTTTTCCAATGGTTCAAATGGCGAGTCAATTGGAGCTATGCTGAAAAAGTTATGGCTCCTAGAAGTTTTATCATTAGTTGGGGTGGAGCCATCAGCTAAATTATCACTTGAATTTTTGCCTAGATAATTCCTCCCTCTTTGAGTAGAAATGTTCCCCATTGAATCAATGTTCCTCATCAAGTGTTTCATTTTTGTTTTGATTTGATTCTCTATGAGCCACTCACCTTGGTGGTTAAGTCGGCCCCTTTTGACCACCCAATAAAGTGGAATAGAGCATCCTGTTGTGGTCTTCATCTAGGTGTCCACAATATGATCCTCTTCTAATAGAGAAAAACTCTATGGATCAAGCTCATCGTTGTCTAGTTGTTCTTCTATGATTAAATTTTCTAACAAAGGTAGATGATATGGTTTGAGGAGCTCCATGTTGAATATTAGATATAGACCAAGGTAGGATGGTAGGTTAAACTCAAAATCATTTTCTCCAATTTTTCTAGTGATGGTGTAGGGACCATATCATAGAGGTTGAATTTTTATGTGTGGGCCTACAATTCATTCCTTTTGAAGCCACAACCAAACCTTTTCACCTAAAATAAAATGGTGTGTAATCCTATGTTTGTCATGGAGTTGCTTATACTTTTGATTCATCTTCTCCGAGATGTCATGAACTTACTATTATATATATTGCATTTGTTTAATGAACTTTGTTGCTTTTTATACCTTATATATTCCATGAGGTGTGTATTCCATGGTGGATAATGTAATGGTTATATCAATTGGTTCCATGGGTTGGAACTCAAAGAATACTTGGAATGGATTGTGCTTCGTTGAGCTATGCAGGGCCTGATTATATCCATGTTATATGAAAATAAGTCCCTCATCCCATTTGTGTGGATGTTTTGAGTGATACATATAAATCATGTGAATAATCAAGTAGTTCACCACCTCTATCTAACCATTATTCTATAGATGGAAGTCTATGGAATTCATTAGCTTGGTATCCATCATCTTCTATAGAGTATACTAGAAGATGCTCAGGAACCTGTTGTCTTAATTTGAGACAATGGATTTGGGGAGACCAAAATGGAGCCATACATGACTAAAATATAGTTGAGTGGTTTCTTTAGTAGATATATTTTTCTTACAAGAAATAATGATATCCATTTTTGAAAAATGATCAACTACAACAAAAATATAGTCCTTACCATGTTTTGAAGTGGGCAAACCTAAGGGAAAAACCATTGAGATAGATTTCCAAGGCCTGGTTGGTTTTGGAAATGGCATGTATAGTCATTTCTTCTTATTGGTTGTCTTGGCTAGCATACATGGGGTGCTATATTTGATATGCCTTTCCATATCTTTTCAAATATGGGGTCAACATAAGTGTTTTTGAATAGCTACCAATGTCTTTTCTACACCAAAGTGTCTAGCTATCCTACTAAAATGTGCTTCCCATATCATCTTCTATTATTCTATAGCTAGAACATAGATGTGCCCCATATGATAGAGGAAATTATATTTCAAATATAAATCAAAAACATGTTTACCTTTTTGAAGTACTTGATATGTATTAGTAATGGTAGGATTTGTTTCATACAAAGCACCCCAAGTGACAGTCTCATGTTCACATAGGTTAGAAACTATTGTGAGTGTAGTAATTAGTGGGTGGCTCAGATAATCTATAGCCATATTTTAGCTCCCCTTTTTGTGTTTGATTATCAGATGGAATTGATAAAGATATGTGTCCCACTTTTGATGCCTCTTATTTCATAGTTTGCTCTATGTCTAGATGAATTCCAATGGTCTATGGTCAGTGTGGATGACAATCTCTTTCCCAAGATGTAGTGTTTCCATTATTTGTAGGATTACACAATGGCATAGAGATCTTTATCATATGTCAAATATTTCTTGATTGTATCAGTGAAAGTTTCACTATGATATGAAATAGGATGGCCATGTTGTATGATGACACCTCCCATGACATATTTAGATGCATCTATCATCAACTCAAAAGGTTAATGAAAATCTAGCAAGGCAAGAATAGGAGCTGAATAAAGTTTATTCTTTAAATTCTCAAATTACCTTTGTTGTATTTCACTCCACTAAAATGTATCTTTAGCTCCTCCTTTAGTCACTTGGGTTGGTGACCAAGCAACATGTGAAAATATAAGAACAAAATTATGATAGAAATTTGCAAGACCTAAGAAGCTATGAATTTTTGAGAGGGTCCTTGGAGTAGGCCATTCTCAAATAAACTAAATCTTTTTTAGATCAACATGGACCCCTTCCTCATTCACAATGTACCCAAGGTACTAAATTATTCTCATCTCCAATGTGCTTTTGTCGAGATTTGCATACAACTTGTGCTCCCAAAGAGTTTGAAGCACCTTACGAACATGTTGTAAATGCTCCTCCCATGTTCTATTATAGATGAGTATGTCACCCAGGTAGACAACCATGAATGAGTTAGTGAAGGTTTTCAAGATGTAATCCATCATCTTCATGAAGTTTTTAGGTACATTAGTTAAGACAAAATGCATAACCAACCATTCAAAGATCCCCTCCTTAGATTTGAATGTAGTCTTCCAAACATCAGTGGGATTGATGGGAATTTGTTGATAGCTAGATTTGAGATCAATTTTGGTGAAGAAATTTGTACCATGGAATTGGTCTAGTAGGTCATCAATCCTGGGGAGAGGGTAGTGATTCTTCATAGTGATTTTATTCAGGGCTTAATAGTCAATGCAAATCCTCCATGTTCCATCTTTCTTTGGTGCTAAGATAATTGGTCTACCACAAGGTTATGAGCTTGACCTGATGTGACCCTTTTGGATCAATTTATTGAATATTTATTTTTATCTCATCATTCTCTAAAATTGATCTATGATACATAGGACTATTAGGCAAAGTTGATCCTAGGATCAAATTGATAGAATTTTTTACTTGGCAATGTAGTGAAACTCCTATGGGTTACTTGAATAAGTCATCATATTCTCCTATGATTTGTCCCATCTACTTCTATTGTTGTGTTTATTGTGTAGTCATGACTATAACATTAGCCTCTTGGATTTTTGTGGTTTGACCACCATGAGAATGAATTGCTTTATCTTTTCCACCAATCTCTTACATTGCTTGGCACTAATCAGGGAGATAAATGTAGGAGGTGGTACCTTTGCTACCCTATAGCATCATGTTTTAAGAGTGAGGTTGATTTTTTGAGTTTATGATTCATAGATTCCATGTCAATCATACATGAATGGATAACCAAGGAGTACATCACAAACATCTAGATTGATCACATCTCACAAGACTTCATCTTGGAAAGGTTTTATTACATCTGAAAGAAGACATTAATGGGTGACACAGAGGTCTCTCCCTAAGCTCAACCATCCAATACTATATGGATTTGGGTGAGGCTTCATGGATATATTTAGACTTTTCAGAACTTTAGTAGAGATTAAATTCTTTTGACTCCCACTATCAAGAATGAAATACATAAGATTACCTTTTACCCATAATTTGGAGTGAAACAATCTTTCCTTGTCATCTGGACTTTCCTCATGGGTCTGTGATGAAGCAATGATGGTTTTAAGCTCATCATCTATAATCTCTTCTTCATCCTCTTTTACTGTAGGTTGTGTATGAGATAGAGTAGTAGATTTTGAGTATTATGACTTAGAAAGCAGTGACTTGATGGCTAAACATTCTTCTTTGGAGTGAGTTCCAATTTTGTGGTAATCACACCATTTGCTAGCCTTCCCCTTCTAGGGTTTATTATCTTAAAACTCCTTTTTCTTCCAATTTTGGCCTTGTGTTTTACCTTCCTTGTCACTTTTCCATTTTGAAGGCTAACTCTTTGTATTCTTTCTACCATTCTTTTATTCAATATTCATTGGGAACTTGTATGCCTCACCGAGGGTTTCCAAATTGAAGAGTTCCATTTTCCCCCATATGTACCATTATAGTCCACCATGATATTTGAGAGTATTATGTTTCTCACTTTCTTGGATGCCTAATCTTATAGACAAAGAATGAAAAATGTCTATGTAATCTTGAATAAATTGGTCCTTACCATTGTGAAGTTGTTGCCACTATATCTATAGATCATCATATGCTCCAATGGGATATTATTATTCCTTTACCACCTCCATGAAATCATCCTAGTTAGGTTCCACCTCAAGGCCAATTTCATCTATATTTAACCTCCTTTTATACACTTCCCACAAATTTTTCACGATCAATGATGGTTTTAAAAGAGCAAAAGTGATCTTTTCTCCATCGGTGAATTTATTTATAAAGAATTAGGAAGAAAATTGATCCAAATAATTTTCTACTACATCAGCATTGATTTTGACTTTAAATGTAGGAATATCAAAATTCACCTAAACCTTGAAGGGTGTTGGGGTATTGAAAGGACATTCTATGGATGAGGAGCTAGGAAGTGTAGATGAGGAGCCATAATTTCCCATCAAGAGTTGTTAGAGAATTTTGGAAAATTGTTGTAGCATCTATGATTGTTTCCATTTTAGGGCTTCATTAACCATTTCCTTGAAAGGATCATATGTCTTAGTGTCATCTGCCATTTGAAGTCATTTTGAGTAAATAGGTGGATAGTTTGGTAGCTCTGTTGTTTTCCACCCAAGCTTCTTATAGCCTGACCTCATCCTCATGATCATACACTCTCAAGACAAATTAATCTAATACCACTAATCCAAAAATGATAAGTTTTGGTTGAAAAATATTTTAAGAACACAAAAATAACATAGCAATAATGAATTCTCTGAGAAGAGATGTTTTATTACTCAAGATCGCAATACAACTATATGATTATCTCTAGAAAGAGATGTTTGTTCTCCATTTCAAGTTACATATTCATTTATACACATTTTTAAATTATGGGGGGATGTGTAAGATCACCAAACTCAAGGGAGATTAAGTTGTTTGACTTTTATGATTTAAAACAATATAGAATTTAAGGAATTACTATTTTTAGACTACACTCCTAAAATTGAAATTTGAGTCACTTCCATTAGGTTTTTGAGGGTCAAAATCCATTGATAAAATCTTGATTCCATCTCACCATACTATCCTCATTATTATATTTCCAACATTTCAAATGGCGAGTCAATTGGAGATACGGTGTAAAATTTATGGCTCTCAAAAGTTTCATCATCAATTGGGGTCGAACCATCACCCAGATTGTCACCTGAAGTGTTTCCTAGATCAATAGGCTACTCCAAGTTCTATTAATTAGATTGAGTAACATTTATATAAATTAACTCATCATTTCTAAAGGTATACAAGTTGAATTCCTTTGAGAAATTAGGACTTGCAAGAGTTGGAGCTTGAGCAATGGCTTATTTTAATCTCTTCAAAACTCTCCTTCTTCCAGTCCAAGTGAACACTTCATCCTTATTTATATAGATTTTAGAGGCTTGAATAAATTATTAAATTCAAGGATGATGCTCCTTATAAAATTCATATTTCCAAAGAAACTTTGTAAACCTTTTTTGTGTTTGGGTAAAGCCAACGCCAAGATTGCAAATATTTCTTAGTCATATTTTGGCCTCTTACTTTATTGACAATCAACTCCCTATCACCATACAATTGTAACTCTTTCACGCCTCTTTTCCTATCCCACTCAAATCCATTAATGAGGGCCTCATACCCTACCACATTACAAGTAAAAGATAATTGAAATCAAAAAGTGGAATAGTACCTTTCCTTAGAAGGAGAAACCAACATAGCTCCACCACCTACCCCAATATTGCTTCTTGACCCATAAAATAAAATCTACCATAAACCATCCATGCCTTCACTTGGTTTAATAAAATTTAGCATGAAATATTCCTCCTTATGCATACAATACACTCCAAGACTAGCTTCCTCCATGAATTTGTAAGGATCATGCTCATAATGTTCATCTTCCCATTCATCTAAGTAAAAATTAAAAACTCCTTCAAGAAAAGATGTTGGAAATTGATCTATGTGAATTTCCTCCTCATCAATAATGGCATAATTGACATTTTCCACTTTAGGCATGTAAGGGTCCATGTAATTGTGATGGATAGGATATGATTCAATCTTCAACTTAGTACCATACTTTACCCTGAAAACCATATTGGACCAATTAGCTGCCAAGTATCCACCTATCTTAACTGTAAACTCCCTTGACAAATAAAGAGTAAAGTATGGAGATATATCTATCAAAACCACATCATGAGGAATGGAAAAAGTAGGAAAAACATGTAAATTCAATTCAAGTCCTTTAATACTCTCAATTTATTTGATAATTATCCATCTAATTTTAATACTCCTTTAACCATTATCTCATATTCGAGGCATAATTTATCCTCTATACACTTGGGAATAGTTGAAGTACTAGCCCTACTATCTATGGTGTAGTTATAAACTAATAAATCACTTATTATTAGAAATAGGTATAAAGGAGGAGTTTTATCAATATTTTTTACTTGACCATCAATGGGCTAAGTCTCACCCACCAAGACAATGCTCTCATTCCTAGCTAATCCAACTTGTTTACCAAGTTCTTTCAATTCCTTTCGAAGCATGTCCTTTTATATAGGTAGTGTTATTTAATTCCGTAGTTAAATATTCATATAAAAATTATTCATCTAGTCTAAAACATTGATATAAGCATTTTTCACCTTGGAAGGTTCTTTGGAAGCACTAGTACTTTGTGGTGCATACAACTCATGGAAGTGGATGTTTAGGAGTAGGCCTTATATTCTATTTTATTTTATTTTATTGAACTTTTAGAGCTATATTAGACCCACCCACCATTGGGGATGTTGTAAGAGTCAAATTAGGTCCTTGATTATCCCCTTGTGTCTCTTCAACAACACTCTTCTTATACCTAGTGTTAGAAGCCACACTATTATTCACATTGCTTAAATTCCCTAATTGATTGATGGCACAAAACTCTCCCTCCAAATGATTTATGAGATTAGAATAAAATTGTGTTTGTCCATTATAAATTCCAAATTGCATTCCACCTTGCATTATCCCTTCAAAATTTGAAACTTGAGATGTTTGATTACCTTACATAGTCATGGATTGATTATGCATCTCATTGGCATAAGTAAACAAGTCTTAACTTTAGTCATAGGAGGGATAACCTAGTTATTCCTAAACAAGGTTGTTTTGAGTGGGAACAATGGATTTGGAACATGAGGAAAAATTAGGATTATAACTTTTATAAGGTCTATCTTGGGTGATTTGATTTTGTTCTTGAGCATTACCTTGAAAAGGAGGTCTATTTCCTTGTCCAAACTGATTATAGGGCTAGTATAGCCTATAAATTTTAGATTGTTGCCTTTTAAGAGAAACCAATTCATTAGTGACACTTTGGGGAAGACTTTTGACTTCATGAATTTCATTTGTGGGAGTAATGGTAGACCTTTCTTGACTAGGCAAAGGAGCCAAGGTAGGTAATGCAACTTGACTAGGAGGCTACAAATCATAGAATAATGGCATTGGCATCCTAAGAGAAATATTTACTACTTAGAAAAGACAATTCTAAAAATTGATATCTATCTCATATGTAGTGGGGAGTGTATTCCTACCCATGGATTGGATCATCACGGCTACATAACTATTCAATGATTTTATATAGTACAAGAAGGCATAGTTTGGAGTAAGTCTCACAAAAGCTAGGATCCTATCCCATGTTTTTTGAAATCTAGTGTTAAAATATTGCATAAAATATTTTGGTGACCTATTGATAGTTTTTAATTGTTTAGATAGATATATATGATCACTCTCCTCTCCAAAACTCTTAGTCAATAGATGTCCTAGTTCATCCCATAAACAAATAAAATTTTCAGGTAGAGTCCCATACCAATCTAAAGCTTTTCCTTTAAAAGACAATGCCAAAAACATAATATCCAAATTGTATTTAATGATATTATGGATATTAAATTTTTTTAATATGTTTCTAATGTGTTCAATTGTAGTAATAGGACCCTCTCCACTAAAATATAAAACACTCTTAAGGGTTGCTCATAGAATTTGGTCATATTGGGCAAGATTCAAATAAGATGATCTAGTGAAGGCTATAAAAGAATATTTACTATCCATCTTGGAATGTAAATTTTGAGTATTAGGAATTGAACTAAATAATAACTTATAATTCTTAAACACCAACTGTCTTGAATAAGGATGGGTGTTCACAAACCTAAACCTTTTAGTAGAATATAGTGCAATTGCACAAACTCAAAGGGTGTACCTTAAGAAATAGACCTAGTGATAAATTTGAAATGGAAAATAGGGATTTAAAATAAGCCAAAGAGTTTGAAATGTTAGTGGAGTCACAAAGTACTGAGTTTAGTTGTTCTTGTATCTATAACTATGCCAAGACCAACACAAATTTTGGACAATCTTCTAGGACTTAGAGTCTCATCAAGCATGTCAAAGACTATTATCACTTGGATTTGGACCAATTGAGTAGATTCATATATCTCCTCATAAAATTTTCACAATGGAATCATATATATTTCTATGGGTGACAATTTTGTTAAGATGAATCTCTATAAGGGCTAGTTCCCTTGATGCAATCTTTGAAAAAACTTTCTTGCCTATAAAATTTTGATGAAAAGGGTTAATAAAAAACTAATAAAGATAAAAAATGTGATGAAAAAATAGTATATTTACTCCTATTGACTTATATTTTACCACTTAGAGTCAAATAATATCTCTTTTCACAAAACTCATAATTTAAGTTGTATTGTCAAATTAGTGTTTCATAAGCTAGGTTCAAGAAGGTATTTCATACTTAGTTGAGAAATAAATGATTCATTGATATAATATAGTCATATACCACTTATAATTCAATTATACACTTGGAAATAGAACTAACAAAGACCTGTAATAATCACTCTTCTACACACTTGGTGAACAATCAAGGATAAAATCCTAGAAAATATATTCTTCTACTAGACAAGACCAACAAGATTGCAGTAAAACTAAATTGAATATCATGTGTGTAGGAAAAATAACTTGTTTATTTATTTAATATTCATTAAAGTATAAATTTATCTAGGGTTTCACCATTAACCAATGGAGGCTTCTAAATAGAGCCAAAACAGTCAATATTTATAGCTTTTGAGAGAAAAACAAGGGCAAGGGAAGTCCAAAGGTCACTTGGACACTTGTAAATTTACTAAAATGGGTTAAATTTATATGATAAATATATATGGTATGAAACATTTAATGTTAGTATGTAAAACTATCCGTACATGTCATGAAATTTATGAAAAATGGCATAAAACTCCTAATCCTAGCTCAAAAAACTACCTTTGTCATTTGGGCCTGGATAAACATACCACCACTAACTAGGGAAAAGTTTGATGATTGGGATATGAGGGAAGGAATTAAATATTGAAATTACATTCATAATTTTTTATCTTAATCATCTAAAAACTCCTAGAAGGAAGCCATCACTGCCTGTAGTCTAAAAACTCCTCTTTTCTATCACCCCTCACACTTGGCCTCAAAATGAGATTTAGTTTCCCATGAAAATAAATGGGAGGGAGTGAATGACAGCTATATATTTTATGAATGTCCTTTTAATAGTTAGGTACACCTTAAAAAGTCTCACACTTAGAGTTTTCACCCTTCTCATCCTTATGTTCACTATGCATGTTTTGACTAGCTGAAAGGAAAGTAATTTTTTAAACACTAATAAGTTACTTCCTAGAATAAAATGGCCATATGTAGTTATTATAAGTCAAAATATTCCAATAAAACTTTATTTCACTTTCCAAATCCTCCCAGAGCCTACACAACACAAAAATGTGATAAAAAACTTATTTTGCATGTTTTCCATAGAATTCCATACAACTCATTTTCATGGGGGGTGGAGCCTGACAAAGTCTTCTCCATGTTACAATATCTTTCCTTGAAAATTTTTCTTTAGACCATCTTTTCAATCTCATTTTCCCCATTAGTTTCATTTAAGGGTTTTAGACAATTTTTTAATCTCAACCATTGTTCATAAATATTTCAAATTCAAGTGGTAAACCAATGACACAAATTGATTTATAAGGACCTTATCTAACTCTTATGAAATCCTTTTTCTCTGATGTAACACCTTCAAGGAGATGTGAACTCAAAAATTTTCCCTATTGAGCTCATTTTTACAAATTTGTATAAGGGTGAGTGGTTTTGATCTTGAATACGGCTCTATTGATAACATATATTCACTCCACAAGATCTCACACCTATATCATGACCTAAAATTAATACTTGAATCATGTGGATAGTCTACCAAGAGTCATAAGTTAATATGGACTGTTGTTTGGAATTAGGCCTTCTCAAAACCCAATAGGTTTACTAAGCACCTTGATGGATTTAGATGTTAGGACTAGTAACTAATGGTTATATTGGTGTATTAGGAAAATTTACATCCCATTTTATCTCTTAATACCACTACATACCCTTTAAATAACTTTACTTTATCAATTTATCTCATTCACCAACTAGACCTAGTAGAAACCTTGTCTAGTTGGATTATGTGTGAAGGGAAAATGGATACTTTAAGGAGTGTGATCTTGATCTATTTTTTCTTAAACCATATTTTCCTTCTATAAAAATCATTATATGTTTTTTTTAAAGTTTACAAAGATCATTTTTGAGTCCTTTTCTCATTTTGACCTCAAAAGCTCATCTTACCAAAGTCTGACTTTCCAAGACTAGATGACCTCTAAGATAAAACAAAGAGGTATATCCCTCACCCATTAGGAAAAGTGAGTGTATTTGGAGCTGTACCAACTTCCAATGACCATTTTTAATAGAGGTTTTTGTCTGATTTCCATGTTTTGGATGGCTTACAATTTCCAAATGCCCAAAAAGTGCCTTAAAAACCATATTTTTTGCATTTTCTCAAACCCTGTTAAGAGTGACCTTTTTAATCCAAACCAATACCTATATGTGGATTCAACTTGTTTCCAATTTAAAATTCATGATCATGGAGCTTTGAACTCACTTAAACAACCCATTTCCTCTTGAATTCTCATACCTGCCTATTGGGCAAAAGGCTTCCAAGCTCATCATATGGAATGTTTCCCCTTTGGCCAAGTAGGGAATGAAGATGATAATTTTTTTAGGATTTTGGGCTTTTATAAACACTTAAAAACCAATCATGAACCATTATACCTTGACTTTAACCTTCACATCTTCCTTGGACAAGTTTATGTTTCCACTTGGCCTACTAGGCTATACCTTGCTGTAAGACTAAAAATAGGGGTCTTAGAACCTTATAGATGTCTAATAAATTTTATATTATTAATAATGATCTAACAATATTTTACATTTAGGTGTCCACCTACCTGAGATACCATCCAAACTCATCCTCTGGGTTTTTAAATGCATTCCTAGTGTAAACTAGGTACCCTGACTAAGATTTTGACTAAGACCCCTTCCTTTATGCCTACCCATAGTTCTCTCTTCTTACTTGAGACCTATTAATGATGCTCTGGATACTATCCTTGAATTTTGATGATCATTTGGTAGGTGTTTTAACTAAAAATCATGTTTGAAATCCTTAGGATATCATTTTAGTATCCAAATATAAGGTTACTAGCTTGATTATGACACCTTGATTTTGAACCCCTATAGGTGGTCTTGAGCTCTTTTGTAATTATTAATGGTGTATTAGGATAAATTCATGATATTAAAACTATTATTAATTATTTATAACTCATTTTCACTCCAATTTTGTGTAATTTCTCAAAACTAGATTCTCTACTGCCCTTGTTGATTGAGATATCCCTTTTACCCCTACTTGTAGGACATCATAAGGGTTGGTTGGGGTGACTTGATGAGGAAGAGGGATTCCTAGATTCCTTTTGAAACATATATAAATATCATTTTCTCAAATTTAGTATGGATTGGATTAAAAACCATCCAAACCATTCATAAACCATTATTTATTCACCCTACCTATTTGACCCCTATAGGTTACTACATCCATACTCTCAGGGGTGCCTATAGATGGTCATGAGGTATAAAATGTTTTTCCCTAGTCATATCTTGGTGTATTTGAATTAATTATACCTAAATATACTAGTTGAGACCATTTAACATAACCATCTGCTTATTTTTGCTTTTTAGAGTGACCAAAAGGTTATTTGCATCTATAGGCTTGTAGATGTCATTGAAGAATTTCAATGTGTTCTAAGTCATGTTTGAAGGTCTACAAAACCATCTTCCACTAGTTTTTTCCATATAAATTCAATAGGGTCCTAGTAATATGATAAGGATAGAAGATTCACCCATTTAGATGTCTTAAAACACCTTAAAAACATGTTGTAGAAGGTCTACTAAAACCCTTTGGAGCTCTATTTTGCTCTTTTAGGGATTCCATCCCTAAACTTAGTCCTTGACCCTAAAATTCATTCCATGTCTCCTTTGCCTTCTAGGATCTTTGCATAGGTCTGTTATGAATTTTTTCTATGTTAAGACCTCAAAGATATGTTACATTTTTTAGATCTTTAGTACAACACCCCAACCCCATGCTCAGCCACATGTAGGTAGGTGTTTGATGTTCAAATAGTGGCCTAGTTACAAACCACTAGAAACATGAGTTCAAAATAAACTCATATGCCTTTGACAAACCTCCAAATGTACCTTAGGCAAAACCAAGTAGTTGTGTCACAAATCAACCTCCTCATACTTTAATATGATGTTAATAAATGGTTTTATGAGTATGCATTGAGTAAATTATGCAGGTAGAGAAATGAAGTGTGTTAAAAACATGATGAATCAGATTCAAGACTACCCAAATACAATTTTAAATATTAAAACTTCTGATTTTTCATCCTTTTTACCTTGGAACTATCTTTAAAACATCAATTACAACATGAAAATCACTTATATGCACATGAAATATAGAAAGCAAGGGCATCACATGATTGTTTAGCATGACATATGAGAATATGGTCAAACCTACAGCTCTTTAAGCATAAAAAATAACTTAATTCAAATCATAAAGTCTTGTATATGCTAATACACCTATATTACCACTTCATAAATAGGATGGACAAGCTTATGCATGATACTACAACTAAAAATGTGCAAAGAGTTGACAATGGAGGGAAACAAGCTTGGGAGCAAACCAAGAGGTAACATGGTGAAACCCAAACATGAAATGAAGTGGTTATGTGACTTAAAGGACTATATAAAACTCTTTTTTAGTTTAATGGGACACCTATAGGAGAACGCACTCAGCAAAGTTAAATCACTTTAACTGTAACTACACCTAGTGGCACCCTCTTGTAACATAAACTAAATTACTCATCCAAACATTATGAAACATGAAATAAATAATGGAGACAATATAATAAATAAATCAAAATCCTCTATATCTAACATCACTAATTAGTTCATATGTATTTAGTAGAGATGGATCAAAACCTATAGGGTACATGAAATAGCTAGTAAAAAAGCATAGCCAATTTTTTAGTGATAGTTTATATCATAAAATTGATCATTTATCAAGATAATCATAATAAAATAAATGTATTTTATTTTAAAACAACCTACCAAAATATTTTTCCTAAAACTACCTGTGATTTTTGTACCAAGCAAAAACTTGAAAGTCACTTTAGTGTGTTTAGGAAACCCAAAAATGAGTAGAAAGGTTTTTTATATAAAATTGAACTCCAAAATTAGTTTAAGCATGGATATTAGTGTGGGTAATATTAAGAGTCAAACAAATACCTTTTTCCATGTGGCACATTTCCCAATAAGGCTATACAAGTGCCATTTACTCTCTTTTTCAGTTGTTTCTATAATTTCAGTTAGGGAACCTACCATATTCTCATGTTTTTAACATAAATGACATATAAACTTACCTCTTTGACATTATAAAGGAAAATATTACATTTGGTCACCTTGGGAACATTCCACTTGAATTTATGACCTTTATAACCCACTAAAATGACTCAAATTGATAGCTTAACTAATGTAACTAAGACCAAGGCTAAAATTACATTGAATAACATCAAATGACATAAAATAAACCCCATGAAAATATATTTAGACCCCTATGTCATATTAAAAAAACATGTTTTTACCTATAGGGGTCTAAGTTTGACTTAAAAGTCAAACTTGGTCAACACATGCCATTAAACTTCAATCTAAAATTGAATTTGATAGAACAACTGATAAATAATGCTTTAAAAACTATCCATTTACTAGTAATGGAATGTCATTACCTTGAATATATTTTATTCTTAATGCAATCCATCTTAGCAGCTTTGAAACTTGATAAGAACATATCCAAAGATTACTAAACTTAGAATTCTAACCCTTATTCACATGTGCTTTATCCAATAATAAAACTAAGTCTAAAATATGAAAGTATTTTAACTATTCTCTTTTATCAAACTATATCTTCACAATAGCCTAAAATGTGTTAAAATTTTACAAGGATTCTTCTTTTTTGTCTTCTAAATTAGTTAGGTCTAATAATTTAGACTAACTTATCTCATTTGATTCCATATAGTCATGAATGAATTGATATGTGGGTTTCTTGAGTGTGATTGGAAATATTAGCTCCACACCATAACATAGCCTAAAATGTGAAATATTGAAACTTTGTTTGTGTCTTGTCCAAAAATCCTACAAAGCATCTTTGAGTAACAAATACCAAATGCATGGATTCTTTTCTACTACTTTATTAATGGAATTCATCAAATTATTATTTATATAATCATCAAAACCATTACTTGGTGGATAATAGTTTGAGGATAGCTTCAATGTAATTCCATTATGATATTCCCACTCATTTAATTTAGTTGATTGGAAAGTAAGTCCATTATGACACACGAGTGCCACTAGGGTGCCAAATATAGTTGTGATTTATTCCTAAATAAATTTAATCACTTCTTCAATAATATTATTCTTTGTTGTTTTTTGCTTCATCCTACCCTGTGCAATAGTCAGTGATTATAATAATGAATTTATAAGCAATTTAAGAATTGGTATTTATAACATCAATGAATTCTATGTACCCCATTAATCATAATCATGTATCTCAATCTCTAGTTGAAGAGGCCTGGTAGCATGAGTTTCTCTCATTGAAAATATCTAACAAAGATGACAAGACTTCATGTTTACATGAACATATTTAAATAAAACTAGCCAATAGTAACCAAATATTTAGATTTTTTGAGTAATCGCACTACCATAAGGTTGGCCATTGCCTAATTTGTCATAAAAATAAATCATGAAATTTTGTGCTTCTTCTATTAAACATCTGAGCAAAATCCCTTCATGATTTTTATAGTATAAGATGCCTCTATTAATCATGAAATGAACAACATTTAATATTAGTGATATTTTTTGTGTCCTGTCAAGGTTATCTAGTGGAATACCATGTAACAAGTAAAGAATGATTGGATCATACCATGGGATGTGCTTGATTTTAGACTTATTTATATTAATAATAATAATTATAGGATAAAATTAAAAAAAGCAATTATGACAAAACCTGACCTTGAACTAGTTTTATAGGCTTAACTTTCATGTCACATTCTTTAAACTTTGAGACCCATCATATTAATATTTTTCCAAATTCATTCTATCTTAAAATCGACTTGAGAACATGATTAAGAACCATAACATAGACATTGTTTGGTAGAATGAAATGTAAAAAAATCATTGTAGCCTTTACTAATGCATAAGATTTATTTTATAACATAGGGTACCTTAATTCAATATGTTTAAGATTGGTAATGATGAAATATATAGGGTGTTATCCATCTTCAAGCGTTTATGTTAAGACTATTAAAATTGTATGATTAGAGGCAAATGAATACATCCAGAAGTTTTTGGCATAATTTAGATTTATTAAAATAAGGGATTTCATTATAGCATCCTTAATTTATTTAAAGGATTTATTTAAATTAGAGCTTGAATCTAATTTGGTTCCCTATTTTAACATAACATTCAATGGTTGAACTATTTTTGTAAAACCAAAAATGAATTTACAAATGATATTTATCTGACTAAAAAATTATTTTAGTTCTTTCTTACTATTTGCCAATTGAATTTTAGAAATGGAATTAGCTCAATTAGGTTCAATTGACATACCTTCCTTTGTAATTACATGACCAATAATCTTACCTTATGTTTTAGAGAATATACAATTTTTTGGATTGAGTAAAATATCAAATTTATGGCACCATTCAAAAATATATTATAAGTGGTTCAAGTGGTATAATTTATGTTTAGAAAACATTATTAAATAATCCATGTAAAAAAATTGAACTTACTAATTATTCCTTCAAATTGAATCTCCGTATCTCTTTGTAAAGTGGCACTAATATTTATCAAACCAAAAGCAATCTTTTTATAAGCAAACATTCCCCATTTTTTGGTCATATTTTCTTAGATTTGTCAATTTTGTAAACTAAAATTTGATTGTAACCTAAGAATTTATTTAAGAAAGACATCATCTCAAACCCACTAACTTATTTAATGACTTCATTGAGATATGTTAAAAGATAGTTATCCTTATTTGAATCTTGATTCAAGTCCCTAAATTCCACACATGGGTGAATTTCTTGATTATTTTTTCTCACTGGCTCTTGGTTGGCCATCCAAGTTGAATGACACACTAGAAATATTATGCCATCTAATAAAATATTTTTAAATTATTTTTTGATAAGTGGCTCCAGAATAGGATTGAATAGTTTTTAGTGTTATCTAAATTGTCTTTGATCAAGCTTCAAAGGAATATTATGTGTTATAATGCTAGGATCAAACACATTTAGGTATCCATATGTTGAAATAATGACATATTTGTAGTAGATCAATATCCTTTTCAAAGTTTCCATCTATTAATCATTGTATTAAAGTCCTACAGTAGTGTTTTGAGTTTAGTTAGGCATCCCCATGTTAATAACTCATAATTTTTTATTATAACAAATGGGTTTTTCAAGTCTATTTATAGGTTTGCCTAGATCAAATAATTTTTATAGTGATATTATCCTCCTTGGAATCTAATTATCTTTAAGATTCAACACTCCATCAACATCATATTTCTATTCATTCAAGTCACTCCTTTTATCTTTATCTATTACCTACATATCAAAAGTATTATAATTAGAAAGGAAATCTAAGATATTCCTATAATATTCAAATACTTGAAAATGTTTTACATTATCTAACATACATGGGCATGAAACTAATTTCATAAAAACCTTTTATAAATTAGTAATGTCCAATGGTGTGAGGTTAGAATCATAAACAACTAATGAATCTTCCATGACATTATTAGTTCTAGGAATAACAAGGATGTTGAAAGCATTCAATGACTATATTATATCCTAAGATCAGTATTTATACCTTTTAACATAAGAGATTTTGTAATGGAATTTATTTTTAACCTAATTAATAACTAATTAAGAGTCACCATAGACTTTCAATTGATGAACATCATACCTAGTTGTAAACTATAATCCTAGAATTAATGCTTCAGATTATGTAATGTTATTTATGCACATAAACTACAATCTATATACTGTTACATTTTTTTATTATATGGGTTAATAAGTACAATGCCTATTTTACATCCTATTTTAGATATTTCTCTATGATTATAGGAATCCAATAAGTGAGGTTAGTAATATGTTAGTTCAAGTAAGAAAACTCAATAAAAACATACTAACACTAACACGTAAAAGCCTAGATCTTAGTGGTGTTCTTAATAAACAAATGATAAATGAAAGCAAAACTAAAATGAAAAAGACACATAATATTTTTCCTTCCTTAAGAGCTCCAAAATCAAAACTAATCTATTTTTAAAGAAAAAAACATGTTTGAACAACTATGAATTAATTTATTTAAACCGTGGCCTCACATTTATAGAATTTCTTTGCTTTATTTTTACCATTTTCCATTATTGTACCTTCCTTTTTTCAGACACCTAAGTTTGTGTCTACTTTCATGTTTTTTCCATTATTTAATGAGGTTCTCTTGTTACTTCTCACTCACCAATGTTGTTTTCCCTTTTATGAACTTATTCAATTGACGATTGAGTAAGGATTATTACTGATCACTCATCAATGTTGTTTTACCATTCGCTTTCCTATATTTTTTTAGGTAATGATTTTTATTACTTTTACATTGATGTTTGATTATCATTTTTGACATGTATCCTTAGTTTGAATAGGTGAGTTTGCCTTTCTTACTTCAGGTTTACTTGTTTGAGTTTTTCAATCTTTAGTATCCTTAGATTTTTCAGTTACACTATTTACTCTAAATTTTAACTTTGTCATTTGGTCCTAACTTAGCATTTTTCAACCAATCTTACAAAATTTTGAAGTACATCTCATCTACACTACATCTATTATCTTAAATTTTCTACATTTTTTTTCTTTAGTTTTGTATCCTTGGGTTTGTCAAAAGTAGTCTTTGCACCCTCCATGATAAAAACTAAAAACATAGTAGATAACCATCCATCGATAAATCTAAGTCAAGGTATGGATACATTACTTTTATTTTTAGTTATTTCCCATTTAGTTGTTTATTTTTAGTCATTTTATGCTCTACAATACTACATTTCTTAGCTTCATCATTGTGTATTGCTATGTCATTTTATTGAAGCACCATCCCCTACTTCACCTAATTGACACATGATGAGATAAAAATGGGGCATATGTCTACACATAATATTTTCACTTTATCAATTATTTATCCTTTATCTCTTACAAGAACCCATTGTGTCTCAATTTCTATGAGTTCATTCCCTAAGAGGTACATTTATAAATGGGTGGGTAGACCATTAGTAGTTTTTAAGATTTTTTTCCCTATACCACCACTTGATATTTGCACAACCATATCCTAAAACACTTACCTAAGCTTTTCCTTCTCTCTTGCACCTTCTTCCAACCATTTTATTATCAAATCCCTATGATTAAAACAATTTCTAATGGTTTATATTACATTTTTATCCCCATAAACCTTGTAATTATTTGATAACACTTAATTAGGGTCTAGGGCATCCCCTGGATGACCAAGAACAAAACCTAATTTTTTTAATCAATAACTATAGAAATTAAACTAGGCCAACCCTATAAAATAAGGTTTTCAAAAGGTTTGGGTTTAGATTTAGCTATATATACAATTCTTTTTTTCATTTATTAGTGACAACAAGAGTAAATTATTCATTTGCACTTATTTATAATCTGATTTTCTGTCATTCTACTTGAGGACTTATAGTTTAGCATTTATACTTGGAGAAGAATATTATCATGTGGATAAGTCTTAGATGTTTCATCCTTCTTTATTTATCCTTAAAAACTACTATAAGCTCTTGAAAATCACCTTTATCCAATGGAGAGATTAGTTTCAATAGGTTCATCTTCAAGGTAAGTATCTCTAGATTTGCTCCTCTATTTTAGTAGATAGAAATAACATAAGTAAAGGCTTTTTAATATGTTGATATCTCCATGCATTAATTTTTTACCTATAAATATATTATTTAGGATTCTATTATACATGTTTAATTTAATTTTTACTAAGCCCAACTTTGTGCCACAAGCCTTGGTGGGCAACTAGATTAGATTTTAATTTCCTTGTCGTTTACCTTTATGAATATGAAAAGATAGGACTTATCGAGGGTTATTTCATATTTTTAATTTATTAGAGGATTTAGAATACTCCCTAGTGATTTTATTGTGGTAAGAGATCCCTTGGATAGGTCTCAAAAATCCATATTGGTCATGACCTTGAATATCAAATATATCAACAATTAGAAGTGCAATTGGAATTTAACTTCTCTGAGTTAGGATTGATTTATAGATCAATTACATTTCCCTTTGTATATAGGTTATACTATCCAGTACCACTATAATAAAAATAACCTCATAAGAGAGAATGTGGATCCTATTCTTTTCACCACTACCACTACAAAAATAATAACCATGTAGGATGGCATGGGAACCTAGCTCCACAAGTCAATGCCACTACATAAAAGAGGCAAAAACAAAACAAGTAATTTAAGAAAAATTTACTAGACTAATGTTATCAATATCAATAAATAAATTTATTTAAAAAATAATAATAAAATAAGACAGATGGTGCATATCCAAATCCCAAGTGAGAAATAATATCCACATAGTTTTGATAGCCAAAACCATGGCAAGAAAAGGTGAAAAGAGGGTAGACGATGTCAGCATATAGATCTTGAAAATAATAAAACAAAGAGTGATAAGAATCACTTTAAATTTAATTATGTACATAAAATAATATCAAGGACATGAAATCCTACTTTGGGTTCTTCACTTGACTCTACACAAAATACCTCATCTTCATGATGGTTAGGTTGGTTCACTTATTCACAAGGAAAGGTCTCTTACTTATTCCCTTAGCTTATCCTTCTCTCCTCAATATTTCCTCCCAATTTATCAATTTTGAAAATACAAAAGGTACTCAAAAGAAGGAAATCATTCCTCATATAATAAATGCACTCAAATCCATTGACAATTGGAAGGTGACATATGTCCCTTCCCATCCCTTAGCTCTTGGTTGAAAAATCCATAATAACATTAACTCGTCATACTAGCCAATGTGGTAAATAAAGGTATATTTATGATTATTGAACATTTCCACTATCCCATGCTATAAATGGGCACATGGGCCTCTAAAAAAGTCTTTTTTTCTCTTATAAATACACTCAAACATTATTATTGGTCAAAATACTTCAATTTTTACATAAAATATCCTAAATTCAATTTATGTCACCCTTGAAAGTTATTTTTACCAATTCCATTCAATTATTGAAAGTGGTGATAATAAGTTGGATCTATTTTAAACCTTAAAACCTTATATATGTTTCAAAAAATATATAAGGTATGGGTAAAGAGGGAAAGAATATTGTCAAAGAGAGACTATTTTTAGTATCGGAAAGGAGGGCCATAACTTATGACTAGGCCCATAAACCACATTAGGAATGGGTTAAGATTTATGGAAGTTAATTAGTCATTACATCACTATACCAATGTAGTGATGCTTAACATAGTCATAATTGACTTTTTGTCCTCTCTTATGATATACACACCAATTCAAACATAAGATGCACTACCCTATATATTCAAATATTTATAATGCAAAAAACACAATTAATATCAATCCATACAAAAGGAATACAAACATATCCAAGGCATATCATCTCAATGGTAATATAATCATGAAAACCATATAATAATTGATGAGTCTAATATATGGCTCATTATAACTATTTATTGTCTCCTTTACACTTAATAATCCACCATTGGGGATTGAGCATTGCATGCATTTTTAAGATTTCTAACTATTTTAAAGTAGAAGATAGGTAATTTTGTCTTACTTAGTATGTGTGAGTTTGAGTTCCTATTCTTGAAATTATATTCTAACTATTTACATGTTTTGGATCCCACTTTTAATGTATATAGGTAGTATCATAGGATACAATAAATAATAATAAGTCTTAGTATGATCTTGTGGCCTAAGAAGAAGATTTTGGTAAATATTTAGTACTTTAGAAGAGATATGGACTTCATCAGTCCCAGTTACATACTTCAGCTATCTTAATTACGAACTTAATCAATTGTTATTGACTTCATCATTAGGTGCTATAGACTTCAATAAATGACACTATGGATTTTTACATTATTACTATAGACTCTTTTGAAAAGTTTTTAAATTGCATTTTGAGCTACCTCAATGCATTTACTATTTAAAACACACACACACACACACACACACACACACACACACACACACACACACACACACACACACACACACACACACACACACACACACACACACACACACACACACACACACACACACACAAACACACACACACACACACACACACACACACACACACACACACACACACACACACACACACACACCTACACACACACACACACACACCTTTATATACTATATCTAGATATAGGTTTATATTTGTAAACAAGATATTGTAAATCTAAGGCAAGGTAATAATCCATAAGATAATTTGACATAAAATTACAAGTCCAACAACCTTGTATTATAACATGTGGATTTTTTGTTTTAACACATATTTACTATTTTTCAAATTGAGTTTATCCTAGAAAAAATGATCTTGTTAGAATAATTAGGGGTTACTTTATATTTATAAATTTGTTATGTTTCTAGATAAATAGAAGATAGAAACATGTTTGATCAGAGGTGTTAGATTTTGGAACAATAGAAGTGAAGTTTGTGAATAGATAAAGATATTGTGAATCTATAATTTTTCTTTCCATGAATTAATGAAGTTTATTGCATTCAATAAGTACTAAGTTATTTTCCTCCTAATCCAAATAAGAGCAAGGTCTCACTCACCCAAGGAGTGAGGACGTGTTTATGGTACTTACATATTATTTTATGTTAGTTTCAATTTAATTAACACATTTATATTATTTGTAGATCATTAACCTATAATTAGTATAAGTTATTAATGTGTGTATTGTCATTTTATGTAGTGCTAACCCTTTTCATTTTAAAGTGTATTCTTAGAGAAAGTAAATTCAATTCTACAATCTTAGTTTTAAGTGTACTTTTACAATCCTATATTTCAACATTTTATTTTATCAACATTGAGTGTTTGTTTTTAGCAAGTGAGTTTATTTCAATAACAAGTGTGTTTACTTTGAAGTCAAAGAATATTTTATCTATAGTTAATTAAATAAGATTTTCTATTTAAGACTTAGAATAGATAACTTCAATAGAAACTCCCAAAACACATAACTTTTAGATCAATCTTAAAAAACAACTTATTGAAAATAGATTTAGACACTAGCCTTGATAAATAATGATACCAACTATAGTTAATTAAAATAAGGGGTAATAATAAAACCCATCATTTTTGGTGCCATTTTCATGGAATTATTTTAAAGTATTAGTAAGGTGAAAATCATTAGCTAGCATTAAGAATATTAACAAACTTACCTAAATATTAAATAAATATATGAGCATAATAAAAAACTCTTATGGGAGATTCATTCCAAATGAACCTTAACAGGATACTTCATCTAGTCATAGAATCTAGGAAATGGAAGATAAACTTGGGGATTTAAAAAAATAGTTGGAAAAACATTTCCACCTACTAGGGAATAACTAGACCCACAAACTCCTTTAGATTACTCTCTAGAGGAAGGAATACCACATAAAACATCTATGCTATAATACATGAATAACAATCGAGTATCCTTATGGCCACCTCTAAATAATCTCTACCCCCACCTTAAGAATAAATGATAGAATTAATATGGGTGAAAAGGGTGACAATCATAGAAATTTAGAAAATCCTCAAGGGAATAGAAATAAACCTCCTAGAAGAACCTTTCCCAATCCCATTTTTATAGAGGGTGATGATAGAAAAACAATGAAAAACATTTTCCATCCATTTTCTCTACCTTTATAGGTTAATCTATTGAGGACCTTGACCAATTTCTCTTTGAATTCAAAATTTTGTGTCAAACCCATGATTAAAAAATTGAGAGTCAAAGGTTAAAACTCTTTCCTTCTACACTAAAAGAAAGATGTATGAGATGATTTATGGGCTTACTCCCAAACTTCATCCACTCATGGGAAGACATGAAAATTAAATTTTTAGATGAATATCAAGAATAATGTATGGTGAGGGATAAGAAGGAAATTTTTTTCAAGATAAAAATAAATAAATATGAAAACCTACAAGATTACCTTGACCACTTTTTGTTTGCCCATAAAGGATGTGGATATGAACTACCTTAAGAGTTACGTAAAACAATATTTTTAGAAGGACTCAAGGGTGATTATAAGGATTCCATAAAACTAATGGGAACATGAGACATCAATAAGATAACTCTCCCTCAAATCACTGAATTGTACAAAAATTATTCAAAGACAAAGCCTAAAATTAGAAATACAAGAGTAGGAAATGGAGAAAATGATGTGAGTTAGTTAATGGAAAAATTCACAAACATTAAGACAAACATATTATTCTAGTTGAATACCACATTAAATGGGTTATAAGCCAAATCCAACATTTCCATTGAACCCTTGTCTATTTATTGTCCTATGTGTAAAATAAAACTTGCTTTGAGAGATTGTCCTTTAGATAGGACTGATATTGCTTGATATTTTATACAAATGAGCATGACACCAAAAATTTCTCCCTTCTTCTTACCCTAAGGAATCATTTAAATTAAGGTACATAAACCATAGAATAATTAATTTTTTTCAAAGGTAAAGGAATCAATTCTCACAAAATGAAAATCAGTTTGGTTCAAGAATTACTTTCACACCATAGACAACACCTCCATAGGTTTAGGGACAAACACCACCATCATGGGGGAATAAAGAATAGATTACATAACCATGCATGCTATCTCAACCCCTAAAATAACCTTTGATGTCCCAACCTCATCCAAAATGATGGGTGAATCAACACTAGAATCCCAATCTAAACTTCAAT
This sequence comes from Torreya grandis, assembly GCA_037957365.1. Lineage (NCBI taxonomy): Eukaryota > Viridiplantae > Streptophyta > Pinopsida > Cupressales > Taxaceae > Torreya > Torreya grandis. The sequence goes on along the minus strand of JARHVA010005356.1, from coordinate 137,436 downwards.
CAACAACAAAGAAGATATCCATAATATCAAGCCTTGATGGCCCCTTCAAAGACTCAAAAACCTATAAAACACATGTAAATTAGTGCCAAATACTTATCTAACCTATAGATAATCCAAATTATAGGAAAATAATTCCTATTAATGTGAATGAAAAAGGTGAGATTATGGGATTTAGTGTTATCAAGTGTTTAAACATACATCTTAGGTCAATAAAAACATTGTAAAAACCTCAAATTAACATTAAAGAGATTCCCAATATAAAATAAGATCAATTTACAGAAATAACCAAGGAAAAGAAGATAGAAGAGAAACCTAAAAAATAGAGGAAATCACCATAACTCCTTCACCTATTCCTTTTCTAGAAAGAATAAAATAAGTCATGGATGAAAGGGAATCTGATTTGATTCAAGACTTAAAAAAGCTCAACGTAAAAATCCCATTATTACAAGCCATCAGGGACATTCCATAACTTGATCGAGTTATCAATATTTTGTGTATTATGACACCTAGTAGAAAAGGCCAATATCTGAAGACCATACAAGTGGATGGTAAACTTGATAACTTATTATCAAGTGAATTAATTCACCCCAGTATGAATATCTAGGAAGTCCTATCATTTTTGTGACAATTAGAAGAAAAGAGATACCTAATGTATTAGAATATTTAGTAGCTATTATTAGTGTGATGACTACTGATACCTTGAAATATCTCTCTCACAAGGTTACAACCCACTTCCATAGTCCTAAAAATGGTAGATCAATCCATCGCTAAGATAAAAGGTACTATAGAAGATCTTGCAATAACTATAGAGTCTTAGGAATATCTAGTTGATTTTATTATACTCTAGCCTAAATATAAACATATTATATATCCATTGATCCTAGGAAGGTCTTGGTTAGAAACTATAGTATCCTTAATTGATTAGAGGTTAGGGGATATGACCAATTAAAATGGCCTTAAATCCAAACATATCTCTTTGTACCCATGTGAAAAAATGTTGATTGACCATTTGAAGTAATTATGGGTAGATGAACATAAATCAAAATGTGATAGTTTCTCTTCCTTAACAATTGTCATAATTATAGATCATATGTAAGAAGTAAAAGATGAGTTAACAAGGAGTATATGGAATGGTTCAAACTTTGGTAGTCCAACTAAAGACTTTGACAATCTAAATACAGACTATAGTAATTGAAATCATAATGGTAACTAATCCTTCCCTATTGATCAACCATCTATTTAACTTCATTGATATATATATATATATATATATATATATATATATATATATATATATATATATGACAATATAGAGATCCAATAAAGCATTATGGAGTGGGCACAAGAGGGCCAAGATTCTTTCTTAACATCATTTCATTTCCCATTATCTAAAGTGATTCCTCTATGAGAAAGATTTGTAAAATATGATACTACATTTCACATGTTTCTACCATGCCCTTGTCCTCTCAACTCCTTAATAAGTCAATTAAATTAGGTAGACTCCATCTACATAGGTACTAGGCAAATATTGGCAACACTAAAAAATTTCCTCAACATTAATAGTTTGTTAACAAATGATTAGCAGGTAAAAGTCTTTAATTTATTAAACAATCACAAAAAATATTTTTAATGATATTATATATATATGAATGGGATATATCTTAGTATGTGTACACATCATATCTACATGGAATGACTCAAACCAGTTAGACAACCCTAGAGAAGGATTAACCTTGCATTGAGAAATATTATGAAAATTGATAGTGAAAATTTGATAGAAGTAGGATTCATTTATCTTATAGATGATAGCCAATGGGTCTCTCCTTTAGTTATTTTTCCCAAAAATAATGTTAAATTGAGAGTTTTTATAGACTATAGGTAACTTAACAATGCCCCTATGAGTGACTATTTCCTTCTAACTTTTATTGATCAGGTACTTGATAACATAGAAAAAACAAAGTACTTTTCCTTATTGGATGGATTTAGTGGGTAAAATTATATAAGGATGGAACATAAATATCAAGACAAAACAAAATTAACTTTTACATGAGGGAAAATTAATTATATAGTACTATCTTTTGTTTTATGCAATCTACCTGCCACTTTCTAACAGATAATCTTAGCCATTTTTTCTAATTTGACTAATGATTGTGTATAATTCTACATGGATGACTTCATATTACATGAATAATACTTTGGTGAGGATTTAAGTAATATAGAAAATGTATTGATTAGGTGTGATTATTATAAATTATCCTTAAGCCATGCAAAGTGTTTGATCATGGTATAAGAGGGCATAGTTCTAGGACATTACATTGTCTCTAAGGGAATCCAAGTAGATCCCAAGAAAACATCAATCATTTATAACTTCCTTTCCCCTCAAAACTAAATATAAATTAATAATTTATTAGACCATAAAGGCTATTATATATGTTT
>JARHVA010005356.1:0-130000 GCA_037957365.1 Torreya grandis | reverse complement strand
ACGAATGTCATACCACTATTTAAACATAATTTTGAAAAAACTCTTAGAATTCAAACACCTATATAGGCATGAATTTCTATGTTTTAAGGTAAAAAACATTACCACTAATGAAAATGAATTTTTCATGCCTCAATAAATGCAAATAAAAGATTTTGTTACCTCCAAATCATACCTCTTTTATCTAAATGATTTTTAAATATATGCAAATTTAATAAGTTTCAACTATATAGATCAAAAATTTGATAGAGAACCAAACACTAGCTAGACATCTCTCTTCTAAAGAGGAGAACATAATACAAAAAATATGTAGATTTAATGATTGTAGTTACACATTGTATAATCCCATTGAGATTTTAAACATATAATTGAACCTAAAATAATGTCTTTACCAACACACATTATGCCTTACACATAATTTAATCAACATTCATCACAAAATACTACCATAGGATAGTAACCCATTTTAAATGGTTACTTTCAAACCAACAAATAACATTCAAGGGATAGAGAAGCATCCCAAAATGTCCACACTGAACAAGATAATAATACAATCCAAGCCTTAAAAGGAAGTATAATAAATATTTATAAACAAGATATATCAATGCTTAAATAGTTAAGTCAAGGTACACAAGGGCAAGATTGGAACATCCTCCCCCTCTTAGAGAGGAGTCATCCTGATGACCATATCAAAAATGAAGGATCTAGTTATGTGTGGGGACTTAATCACTCTCTATAAAAGGGTTTCATATACTCACCCAAATATTTAATATAAAAATATTAGCTCACATAAAAATAAATTAAGAGGATGCACTAGACTATCTAGGTAAGATACATTTGTTATCTCTATCATAATTAATAATGACAGCCATGTAATTCTTAAATACAAGTAATAATGAAATTATTATCAACTCACATGCCATTTTATGATACTATAATAATAATAAGGAGCTAATACAATTCATTACAACATTAAATTCTCATATACACAACTCCACTTGAAATACAATCTCTGTTCATGATGCATAGGCAATTTATTAATAGAAAAAATAAATAATCAGAACCATGGTAAAAGGGTCTAAATACTCCAAATATATTCTTATTTATCACAATTACCAACGATATACCATTTTTTAAACATATTTCTAAAAAAACTCTTAGAATTTAGCCACCTGTATAGGCATGACTTTCTAGGTTTTAAGGTGAAACAACATTACCAATCTTGGAAATGAATTTTCCATGCCTCAAAAAATGCCAAAAAATATTATATTACCTTCCAAGAATACCTCTTTAAATTAAAGGCTTGTGAAATATAGGTAGCTTTAATAAATTTTGATTATATAGATCAAAATTTTGATAGAGAACCAAATATTAGCTAAACATCTCTCTTATCAAGAGGAGAACATACCATAGAAAATATACAACTTTCATGATTGTAGTTACACATTGTACAATCCCATTAGGATTTTAAACATATACCCAAACCTAAAATAGTGTCATTACCAACACACATTATGTCTTACACATAATCTAAACAACATTCATCATAGAATACTGCCATAGGATAGTAAGCAATTTTGAATAGTTACTTCCAAACCAAAAAATACAATTTAGGGGATAGTGTAACATCTCATAGTATCCACACTAAACAACAAAAGAATCCAACCTAGACATTACATGTTACCTAAATCTTTACCACATTATCTCTAAAAACTCTATGAGCTCACATGATGGTTACAGGAATCACAGTTTCACCATCATAGTGAACTTACATCATGGCAACAAATAGAAAAAGAAAAAAAAAGGTGGGTACCCAAAATAACAAAATCTACTAGATTAGAACTTATAATGTTCATTCTACACAAAAATATATTCATACTAGAATATATATGTATAATAGGTATAGTGAGGCCATACCTCAATCATAACATGTTTACACACAAATGCCAACACATGAATGCATTTTAGCAAGTAACTCCTCACCTATTTACATAAATATCCCCCATGTAGGACCAATTGGTGTTTCACACAATTTACACAATGAAATTTCACATAGTTTGCTTTAGAAATAGCCTTGGAGAGGTAGAGAAAGTGAACATTGAACCATAAGGTGACCATTATGCAAGAGGGTCCCATGGCCAATATGTGGTTCTCATGGTGCACACTCTAAATGAATTAGGTGGCAACCTCAAGCAAAATGGTAAAGTGGATTTTTAGCCTATGAGAGACTCCACTGCCTGGCCTATACCTGGTATAAACAATTATATAAATAATGTCTCTTTACCCTTAACCTCATACTTATATCAATGTTCATAACTAGAAAAATGATGCAACATTAAGAAATACATCACAAAACTATACCTTGGAAACCTAAACAAGAGACTCATCTTCTAGAAAGGGAGTTATATAAAACAAGTGCTTAGCTTCATAATTTATTATTTAACAACATAAGATTACACACATAACATAACTATCATATAAGGACAACCAGATGGATAGTATAAAAAGTTCACAGATATCATGTAGTTAAGAACTTTCATACCTCACAAGTCTTATATAATAAACATATGACAATGCACATGAATGAAGGAACAAAATAAGATAAATACACACTTGGGTATAGGTAACTATGAAAAGTTAATTTTCTACGTCATAATAGTAAAAAACATAGATTTGTGAAGCACAAGGGTCCATAAATCTACATCAATCAACCTAATGAGTAGATTTCATGTAAAAGACATCAAATACATATTAATGGTATCACATAATTAATCCCTAAAACTCTTAACTTCCCCACTCAAGTCAATCACACTCACCCCATCAAGCCATCTAGGCTTGAGCTACACCCTTGGACCTCCTAAGATATTATATCTTAGCCCCATCAGATGGCTTGCTTAGGTAATCATGTAATGGACATATAGGCATTATCTTAAAATTCTAACAACAAACTTATATTTTGATTCAACAAATTGACTAAATCCAACATGTTAAAGGTCAAATGGAGATTATTATTCTAATGAAACATCTATTTAGGAAGGGGTGAACTTAGCCAAGGCTCAAGAAGAGTACCATAGGACTACTATGGGAATCACAATTCCTCACAATCATCAAGTTCAAATAGAACTTTTAATAAGCATCTTTATGGATGCAAGACATGTCTAATGCCTCAATAGACATCCTCATAGGTGTCAAGATAAAGCCATGTCTGAATATACATATCGAATGCATCAATATACATCCTCATAGGTGTTATTAGTGGAAACAAATCATATGGAAGGAGGTGTCATGGGTGGTAGGTCTGGGTAGGTCTTTTGGGAGTACAACATAGGTGAGAGTGAGTCAAGTGGTGTTGGGATTGTGAATAGTACCTAGAGGAAAGAGAAAAGGGGATGCTCAATTTGATTAAAATGATGCCAATTAATATATAAGAACTGAATAAAAGCATGACAAAACACAAAATCAAAAAGTGAGAAATATCATAATACTGTACAAATGAACAATGGGACTATCCAAAGGTATGACACTAACAAATAATACCAAGTTACCTATCAGTACTCATTTGACTACTTAAAACCACTCCACGACCCAAAAACTCAATGTTAGAATCTATCCTAGCTTAAAATTTTCACCTACAACCATTGAGTGAATCTATCAGTAGTAATTAAATGTAAACAAATATCAAGTACATCAAATAATCCATACATCATCAAGTGAAGAATTATAAAAATGATAAATATATCACTACAGTCAAGTATCACATCATTGAACTCAATACACAATCCAAATAAGTAAGGAATCATAACAAATAGGTAAACACAAGATATATCGATGTTTAAATAGTTGACTTAAGGTACACAAGGGTAGGATCACAACATCCTCCCCCTCTTAGAGAGGAGCCATCCTGGTGACCATATCAACATCTGAGGAGTCAATTGTCCATGGGGACTTAATCTCTCTCTATATAAAAGTTTCATCTACTCACCAAAATATTAATTAGAAAAGCCTCATCTTACATAACAATAAATCAATAGGATACACTACACCATCCAGGTAAGAAACATTTGTTATATCTATCATAATTCATAATTACATCCATATAATTCCTTAATCCAAATCATAAGAAAACTATTATTGACTCACATGCCATTCTATGATACTAGGAGAATAATAGGGAGTTAATACAAGTCATTACAACATTAAATGATCATATACATATTTCCACTCGAGATATAATCCCTATTCATGATGCATAGGTTATTATATTAATAACCAAAATAGATAATCACAACCTTGGTAAAAGGGTCTAATAACCCTAAATCTAATCTTATTTAACATAAATACCAATGGCATACCACCATTTAAACATAGTTATAAAAAAACTCTTATAATTCATCCACCCGTATAGGCATGACTTTCTAAGTTTTAAGGCAAAACAACATTACTCATTATTGAAACAAAATTTTCATGCCTCAACAAATGCTAAAAAAATCCTCTATTTCTTTCCAAGAATAGCTCTTTCAACTAAATGATTGTGAAATATTGGTAGCTTTAATAAATTTAAACTATATAGATCAAAAATTTGCTATAAAACCAAACACTAGCTAGACATCTCTCTTATCAAGAGGAGACCATACTGAAAAAAAAAACTTTCATGATTGTAGTTGCACATTGTAAAATCCCATCAAGATTTTAAACATAAACCCAAACCTAAAATAATTTCTTTACCAACACACATTATGCCTTACACATTATTTAATCAACATTCATTATAGAATACTACCATAGGATAGTAACCCATTTTAAATGGTTACTTCCAAACTAACAAATACCATTCAAAAGATAGTGCAACATCTCACACTATCCATATTAAACAATAAAATAAACCAAACCAAGCCTTACATGCTACCTAAAGGTTTACCACATTCTCTCCAACAACTTTGTGAGCTCACATGATGGGTATAATAATCATACTTCCACCATCATATTGCACTTGCCTCATGAAAGCAAATAGAAAATGAAAAAAAAGGTGGGTACCCAAAATAACAAAATCTTCCTAATGAATAATTATAATGTTCATTCTAAACATAAAAATAGCATACCTTTCAATCATGCATAAATATATATATATATATATATATATATATATTCATACTAGAATATATGTATAATAGGTATAGTGAGGTAATACCTCAATCACAACATGTTTACACACACATGCCAACAGATGCATTCATTTTAGCAAGTAACTGCTTGTTGATTTTCATAAACGTCCCTAATGTAGGACCAATTGATGCTTCACATGGCTTACACAATGAAATTTCACATAGGCTATTTTAGCAATAACCTCTGAGAGGTGGCTAAAGTGAAAAGTGAACCATAAGGTGACCATTATGTCGAAGCATCCCATGGCCAATATGTGGCTCTCATGGTGGACACTCTGAATGAATAATGTGACTACCTCATGTAAAGTGGTGGAGTGGATTTTCAGCCTATGAGAGACTCCACTCTGTATCCCGTACCTGATCAAACCCATTATGGATATAGTGTTTCTTTACCCTCAACCTTAGACTTGTGTTGATGTTCATAACTAGAACAATGATGCAAGATTAAAAAATACATCACAACACTATACTTTGGTAGCCTAAACAAGAGACTCAGCTTCCAAAAATGGAGTTATAGAACATAATTTCTTAACTTCACAATTTATATTCTAACAACCTAAGGTTACACACATAACATAACTAGCACACAAACACAACTAACTAAATAGTATAAAAATTTCACACATTTCATGTAGTTAAACACTTTTACACCTCAAAATAATTATACAATAAACATATGACAATGCATATGAATGGAGCATCATAAGATAAATACACACTTGGGTATAGGTAACTATGCCAAGGTATTTTTGTACATCATAATAGTCAAACACATAGATCTGTGAAGCATAAGGGTTCATGAATTTACATCAGTCCACCTGATGAGTTGATGTCATTCAAAATACATTATATACACATTAATGGTATCTCATAATCAATCCCTAAAAATATTAACTTGCTAATGCAAGTCAATCATACTCACTGCATTAGGCCCTCCAGGCTTGAGCTGCACCCTTGGACCTCAACAGATATCATACCTCAGCCTCATCAGATGGCTTACTTAGGTAATCAATCAATGGAAATCTAGGCATTATCTTAAAATTCTAACAACAAGATTATATCATGATTCAACCAATTAACTAAATCCAAAATGTCAAAATTTGAATGGAACTTCTTATTCTAATGAAACATTAATTTGGGAAAGGGTGAGCTTAGCCAAGGCTCAAGGAGAGTGCCATATTTCTACTATGAGAATCATAATTCCTCATAATTAGCAAGTTCAATGAGACCTTTCAATAAAGATCCCCATGGATGTAAGACATCCAATTCTGAAATAAACATCCTCATAGGTGTCAAGATAAAGTCAAGTCTAAATATACATCCCCATAGGTGTATAGCCCAATTAAGATCAATCAACATACACATTGAATCAAGCATATCCATGAATAAAACATACATCATACATAAAACTAGTCTAAGATCACATTAAACATACCAAACTAGATAGCTTCTCCCCTTTTTTAAGTTATGAAGCCACTTGATTCACCAATTTAACTAAAAAGAGGCCAATAAGATCAAGCCTAACTTAGCTAAAATGCATAAGTTTTTATCACTAAATAAGTTCATCTATATTAAATATGCATAAATGCTACCACTCAACCAATAAGGCAATAAATTAGACAACAAAAACCTCTTATTTTGCTTAAAATTCCATTACCTTGGATGAGTCAATGAATATTGAGCATTGCCATTGCAATAAAATTATAGTATCACTACCCTAGTCACTTATAGTGACATCTAGGCCAAGGCAAAAACTATGGTTATTTACCATAGCTATTACCGTAATGACAATATGAGAAGCTTATGTATAACAAACTTGTTATAAATAGAAAAAGAAATAAGGTAACTTTGATATCCATTATCAACTCACCTTGTGGAGACATTTCCACTCCACTAAAATAATTCATAATATAAACATTGGATATCACACCCATACAAATTCGTAGGCTACTAATAGATCAAGGCAATCCTTTTATGAGTGGAGATCTCAATTTTTACCAGCTTCTCCAAAAAATTTAATCCTTTTCATACCCTATTATGCCCTCCAAGTTTAAGTTGAACCCTCAGTCTTCCCTGGGTCATATTGTTCCAAGTATCTAAGGAAGGCTCACACATACAAGTTGACCATAGATATCATGCAATATTCTCCTAATTTTAAGAGTGAAGCCTATATCACCTAGCTCCCATAGACTCACCCATACAAGCCAATGGTTGATAGGTGAGACTTGTTCTGACGTAATCAAATTTGGGAAGGGTTAACCCAACCAAGGCTAGGGGTGATAACAACTAACATAAGAGAAAATCCATATTCCTTAGAACCATTTCTTCTAAGTGATGCACATAACATTATAACAATCAAATACAACACAACACTTCATGCTTCAGCTTGAAGGCTAAGTGTCTTGGAATTGATTCCTAATTCTACCTGATTGGGAAACATTAATGGTCACTAAGTATCAACTCTACCAATCCTAGAGTTATCTATAACAGAAATCTAGGTCTAATACTAGATGAAACAACCCAATTTTTTTTTAAGTTACATATTAGAGTACACTTTGGGTGCATAATGGACCTTAACCTCACTTATTGAAGCAAGTGACACACACTTAGCATACTCACATACATGTAATCAGAAAGCTTAACCTTGACCTTCTATGCCATTAATAGTTGACAACCATTTTATAGATATGGAAACCAAAGTCTATTGTCTTAAATGACAATCAGGCATAATATCTAGCCTACTAAACACTCATAGCAACTAGTTATCAGTTTGATTACATATGGAATATGTTATGTTTCTTTAAGCATGCAATAAATTATCATTTGCATTATATATTACAATAAATTTATAAGCATGATTTATATGATATAAATAAATGGTCAAAGATACAATCATTTATTCTTCATTATCTAACAAGTAAGTATATAGTGGTGGCCAATCATTGAATCAAAATTATATGATTCCTTATTGGAAAATAGATAATGTGATACAATAATTAAATGGAAGATAAAATACCCACAGTACATGGCATATAAACATATGTATACCATAACATTTATTAATTGGCAATCGATGGTTTAGGTAAGGAAGGCATATTAGCCCTTTCAAATTTCACACTCACATTTGCATTTTCAGCCATATAGGTAATCATGAATTTATTACAACCAATTTCTAGTGGAGATATAACCTTTTTCTACAACCAAGGAGTTTGGCAAGGGAGTAATTCCAAACTTCAATTCACAACATACTAAGTATGTTAAGCATGAAGGAGTGACATGTTTAACTCATTTACAAATATAATTTACTCAAGCATAATATGGTACCAAATGAACGAGTTTGTAGAACATATAAGCATCCCATTTTCTTAGGAACTAAACACACATACCAATCTCACACCAACAATAATGCCTTACTAAATGAGTAAATTTTAGCCAATAAAATAAGAAGGTAATATGCATAACCAACATATAAAAGTGATTCTCAACATATACATATCCTTGACCGATTCATTTATATAGCATATAATTAAGGGAATGCATAAAAAATCATTACCATTTGATTTACATTGAAAATGATTTAGGATTACTTTATTCAACCATAAAATAGTAGTTTATTCCAAATATTAAAAAAAAAACACTTTCATCATAGGTAGCCTTAACAACTAGTCAACTCATAACTTGTTTGCTTCAACATTGTAATCAATTGATATTCAAGATATAAGAACCATACATCAAAAGTATTGATGAAGGGAAACATTCATACCTATGCACATTGTCTCACAAGTCTCATGTATGCAAGTGAGATGTAATTTATGCTTTCCATACAATCATAATATCTAACTCACATACACTTGTTCGTATCATAAGGCATATGTATACAAGCTAAAACATTCCATAGATCTCCATTTCTATGAAAAATTATAGAAACCAACTAAAGAATAGTTCCATGTTGTATGTTATACCATGAGTTGAAAACCACTAAAAAATAACTCTACCTACTCACGTTATAATAAGAGTAGTTCCAATCTATATAAAAGGAAACTAAACATATGCATAAATATACATCCAAAGGACATAATTAGATAAATCTCAATAGATACCATTCCACTTAAGATTCCAAGCTTACTACTAGCCCAGGTGAGCATATTCAATCATGTCCAAATTACCAAATATATATGGGGTCCATTTTACTAAGAAATATCTACACCAATAATACCACGATGGTACAAATCAAGATAATATATATAAGATTTACGAGGCTACCTAAGGAATAAATGCCACTCTTAAAATGGGCAAAACATTATTTACCATATGATCCATGATAAATATAATAAGGAAAATCATCAATATAGCATTAGTATTGGAAATAAACTATCCTTTCAAGCATAAACCCAAGTATATATGCATGATTAGATACAGAAATGGAAAGTAAACATCCACATATTACCTCACTTTCAATATTCTAAACTTGTACTTCTATTGTTGAAGGATCTATATCTAAATATAATGTTAGTATACCATAAGATAAATGTGACTAAACTCAAATCCAATGAGAGTAATTACAACTACATCCAATAATTATGATACATTAACGTGTTATAACATCTTATGATAAAAGGGAAATAAACAACATGTAACAAAACATTACAAGTTACATCATAGCTATCCACAAAGTCATAAAGGAATGGAATAACATAAAATAAATTAGAAAAACCCTCCCAACTAGTCCTATGAGCCCAACCATCAATGGCACTTACCACCCCAACCAATAGCTAGATGGTGGTTTTGACAAATAGGGTCAAAGAGGAAGTTATAAGCAAGTGGATTCCAAGCCAAAGGACATCACAACACAATAAAATAACACCAAATAAATACACAATCACCATTATAAGGTGAGATATAAATAACCAAGACATCATCATTATAAATCAGAAGTGGGGATAACTAATTTTACGCTACTGAAGGGCATAGTAAGGGATTAATAATTAAACCTTTTCTATAACTTCTGGAATAACCAACTTGGATCCCCTCTAAATATGTGGTTAGCCCATTAGCCTCCCAATTATAAATTTAAAATAAGCATACCATTGATGCTTAATTATTTATTTCTAGTTTTGGAATGGTGATCTATAAAGGGTAAACTTCACCTAGTCATAAAGCATATAATGAATCACCACATATAACTTAACAATTAAACTCAACCAAGTGAAGGACCCACAATAAAATCAGCCAAGAATGATAATATGGCTACTCAACTATATGACATTCCCAAGACAACACTTAAGGGTCCAAATATCATTAATGACAAATATTGATTACAAATCTAAAATCGATTCCACAATAAACCAATCAACATATAACACTCAAGCAACACATTAACCTTAGTCTCCAATAATGCCAACAAATTCCATAATGACAACAATAAAAGATACCATAAGAATTAAAAACAATAAATTGATTTAAAATCCAATGAATTTTATAAGAGATTCGAGGGATCATCATGAGGTTTCATGACCTCATATGATCCCCAAATATCAAAATCGGGTCAATATGTGTTAATTAGATAACATGCTATTTAAATGGTTTTAATTAAAATTGAAAAACCCATTTCTTAAAAATATGGTCTCAATAGGACTTTTCTAGTTCCCATGGCTCATCCATCCATAAGAACACAAAAAATTTATTTAAACAATATCATAATTTAGTTGTGTTAGCAATTTGACCTGTCAAGGCCAAATTACTACTCCTATCATTCAAAACATTCAAGAAACCATTCAATAGCATTATAAAGCTAGGAATCATATCCTAAAATAACTAATTTTGGTAAAAAAACATCACAAATTTATTGTAAATTTTTCATTGTATTTTCAAAAAGAGCATTGTCAACTTTAAATATGCAGACAATCCATGCATAGGGGTTAATTTTGTGAGAAAATTAAGGTTTCTAAGATCCAAAAGTGGTTTAAAGACCTTAAATTTTGTACGTAAGCTAATCATGATTTGGATAAACTTAATAAAAAGTTTCATGGCCATTTTGTGATTGGATATAATCAATTTTTTGTAACAGTCCTTAGTATGTCTGTTGGAGATCACCATTAGAGTAGGCATTGTTCTGGAGTACCACAAAGGTTTTCAAGTCCACGTAAAATTTTTAAAATTTAATAATTTTTTTTTAATCATAATAATACCTTTAAATATTTTAAAAACTCTAAATTTTAATCAAACCATGCTTATACAAGCTTATGCAAGCAAATACACATATAAGCCAAAAGGGTTTTTTTGAATTTTTAAGTAAAATGTGATTTCAAAGTGTTTTGATAGAATTTTAAAGACCCCATGATTATTATTTTAGGTATTGGGAAGTATGTGAATATTTATTTTCATTTTGGTGAAATTTTCACTTTTTACAGTTCCAGACACCCTTCCTAGCCTCATGTTCAGATGCTCATATCTTTTACCACGTATCGAGTTTGGTTAAATGATATTATTATGTTTTTAGGAAATATATTTAATTATAATTAATTAATAATTTAGACCATTTTAGGGTCTATTATTAATGAGCAATCATTAAGAGTGTAGGTAGCCCAGAATACAGTCAAAACCCCACAGGCAGATTTCTTCACATGGTAACATTTTATATATTTTGCATGGGAATCCAATATTTTAAAATATATTATTAGGTTCAGTTTTATATATATAAATATAAATATTTTTTTATTTGGGTTATGTACTTCATGAATCATCATTTTGAAGATTCAGCTTCAAAGCCCACCTAAAAACTTAAAAAACTAGTTTTGAAAAAAATTGATTTTATTTCCATACAATAATCAGGAGTAAAATTAAAAACTTTTTAAATTTCAATTATAATAAAATATTATTCTATAAATGTCAATTTTATGTATGGATCTATATGGATGAGGGAATACATCATGTTTTTTGTGAAAAAAAACATGTAAAATGAAGTACAAGACACTTTAATGAAATATAATTAATTAATATTAAATATTAAGACTTTTTATTAATTATAAAATTTGTATTTGTTCATAAATCATTCCATAATTTTCCCAAATAGCTCATTCAAAATGGTTAGTTTGTAGGAAAATGGAGCAAAATAGTCCTAGTCAACCTTGTTGACTAAATAATGAGTGTTTTCTCATCACAAATATATTGTGATGAGAAAAGTTTTTCCATGTATATTTAATTATTTTTTCAGGTTTCATGTCATATATTTTTTAGTTTAAATTTATTCCAATTGTAATAAGATAGGCTATTAGGCCTAATTGGCCTAGTAGGCTTAATTGGTCAATCAAGCAAGTAAAGAATAGCATTGAAAATATATAAAATGAATTAATTTTGGAGTTATAACATGAAATATATGTTTTTTAAGTGGATATATCATTATAAATTCAATCCATAAGTTCCAATTCATTCAATTTGAGCTCAAGTTGAGTTAACTAGTCCTTAAGGGTCAAATCTCTTTGGTTGACTACTTTGACTAGTTTCATGCATCTCACATACTTTTCATGCAAGATAAGGAAATTAAAGAAATTAAAACCAATTTTAATATAGATTTATCTTCTAATTTATTGTGTTATTTTCATTAAATTAAGGTTGACAAGTGAACTTGGGCCCACCACTTTTAAATTCTATGCCAAAAATGAAGAGCATGCAATTTTTGAAGACTTGAAATATTTTAAAGCCTTAAATTAATATTGTAAAAGTATTTTAGTATTATTTTAACTCAAATAATATGAATATTTATATTTTACATTCCATTTTGTATTTATTTTAGGTTTTATACTGTATATTGGATTTTTGAAGCCATTTTTCACTAACTCTTGAAGTAGAACAAAAATTGTAACTGACACCATTTATCAAATAAAGAAGATTTTTTGCATATGTTTTTTTTTTTTTTTTTGAATCAAAATAGAGTGTATTTTTTTATTGTGTACCAGAATATAATTGAGATATATATCCTATTTTTTTAGGTTATTTCCTCACTTTTGAAAATATCATCCTCTACAGGTCATTTGAAGAGCTAGGAATAGAATTTGCTTTGCAAGCTTCTTTTAGGCCTTCTTTTGAAACACTTATGTTCAGGATTGAATGTAGAGTTTTATTTCAGATTCATATATATGTATTACTTAGTTTTAAAAATGTTTTAGATAATATCAATCATTTATGTGCATCACTCCATTTAGATAGGATCTCCCATTTCAGTTTCCTTCTCCCTTTCCATCTTAAAAAATCAAAATGGTTTAGTTTTAGAGATAAATCTTAAGGGAGCGAACCCTTTCTAGATGTTCTTCTCAATATAGAGTCACCCACACTCTGAGAAGTTATAATTATATCAAATGGAGAGAGGGTTTTCCTTTTACATCTTTAAATAGGGTGCTCTCTAGAGTGATAATAGTTTATAGCACACCTGGTGGGACATCATTTAGAGGATCAGTGCAACTTTTAGACACTCAAAGCTAGTTATAAAGATCAGGTGTCATTTCAATATTGATTACTTTTATCATTTTATTTACTAATGGTATCCAATGGATTATTTTAGTATGGATCCGTATAATCCTCACTATAATCAGTATGGCCAACCACACTATGATCCTCACTAGGAGTTTGAGGATCTATATCAAGCATATATGTAGAAGTAATTCCCAAATCCTCCATATGAATAGTTAATCCATATTAATATTATCCCTTACCAATCTTATCATGGCCATTTTGCATCTATCCAATCCATACTATCACTTAAACAAACTTTAGTGAGCCTTGAAAATCATGCACTAGAGTTGTATGCACATAGCTATTATGGCCAAGATACTTGTACCCACCAAATCCATTATCTGAGAGGGTCATTGAAGCAAATAAAAGAGAAATGGGCACCTATTGAGAGGGTAAATTGGGGAAATCTCACTAGTGAAATGATGGATATAAGCGGTAAAATTCAAATCATTGAGGATAAACTAAGAGGCCTTAAAGAAAAATAGGTTCAACCAAAACCTTCTTAGATGCCATTCATTCTTCCTCAAAATACCATCCCAAGAGCCTCTTTGAATTTTCCAAGTTCTTGATATGTTTCTTAGACATTCCCTTATTGGATATCTATCCAAGAGAACTATTAAAGAAAGAAAGAGGTTGTTATGGGAAAACCTACTATTGAGACCATTGACCACTTTAAATAAAAAAATATTCTAAGAGACTATTGATAATTAGATCAGAGAGTTAGAGCTAAAGACAAAGAAAGAGGAGGAAAACTAGAATCAAAAGGTTAGAAATAGCCTTTATCTTTCCCATCTTGGAACTAAATCATGGAGTCAAGCAAGAAAAGGGAACAATCAAACATCATTAAAGATGATAATTTTAAGCAAGAGATCATTCAACCTTCATCCCTTCCTTTTAAAAATCCTAAATCCTTTCTTTCATGGATAGTCATTCAAGAAAAAGTGCAGCAGAGAGATGAGGTGAAGGTGATCTAAGAAGAACAACCTCATGAGCAAAATAAGGTATATACGATAACTTCTGTAGATCTTTCTCATATTATTGAACACTTTCATGGATCTACCATGCAAATTTTAGAGTAATAACCTCTAATTTGTGAGGTAAGTGAAGAAGATGTAGTCAAAGAGATAGAAAAGGAAGGTGACTTGAGTGATCAAGAAGAAGCAATCAAAGTTGAGACACCACTTAGTAGAGACAAATATTATTCAGTATTTCATGATGCCAAAAAAGAGGAGTTAAAAGAGGTTTCTCAAGAGCTTGCAGAATATAATATAGATGAGGTATAAATAAATATTACTTCTAAAGGAAATCATGAAGACAACTCGCATAGAGCTAGTGTTGAGATGGAGAATTTTCTTGACAAAGATGAGACAAGTGTAGAAAATCAGGAAATTTTATTTGAATTCATCTAAAAGGTAGAAATATTTGATCAACATAATTCAAATGGTAATAATAATAATTAATTTCATGTCCTTTCAATGGATCATGAAGAAGAGGACTTATGGAATAATTTGGAGAGTTTTTGTGCAAATTTTGATAGTCCATCTCCACCCCAAGTAAAGATTGATGAATGTCTTGTAAAGAGTATTGTTTCAGATGTTCATTAGGAAGAAATTAAATTCATATTATAGTCATGTTTGGATTTTTATCAAGGATATAAATACTCTGAAAAAATATCACTTTAGATGGAGTCAAATGAAGACATCAATCCAAGTATACTAGCTGAATTACCAATACAATTATTGAATGAGAATGTGTCAAATCATGATCAACCTATGAATGAGGTAGACATAATAGTCTTGATGCAACAAAGAATAATATGGGAGGATGATGATTGGATCTTAGATCCATATCTTCAATCCATACACAAAATAATGGAATTTGGAGGCCTAGTTTCATCATTTAAAAATATGAATATATAAGTGCTCTCATTTGTAGAAGAGAGCTATCAAAAGGATGCAAATATGTTTCAAAGTTCTATAGTGCATCAAATAGCTTTCCATTTGATCCATGAGGACCAAAAATGTGGAGGTTAATTTGTAAATAATATAATACCTTTTGTTGTTTTCTCTAAGTGCATATCTGCACATACTTTTAGTAGTTGTTTTTTCCTTTCCATGTTGTTGTTGTCCTTTCCTCTAAGTGCACATGTGCACATGTTTGTTGTTATTTGTATCAGTTTCTCCTATTATGTCTTATTTTGAAACATTTCCTAGTTTCAATGTATATCAAAGTATATCCTTTTTAGAGTTTTTGATTTCTTTTACCAGTAGGTTGGCCAACCCTCAAAAGTCACCAAAATTGTTAGTAATTTGACTTGTCAATGCCAAATTACTACTCCTATCATTCAAAACTTTCAAGAAATCATTAAATCTAGGAATTGTGGATTAAAATAACTAATTGTGGTAAAAAAATCAAAAATTTATTGTAAATGGGTCATTATCCTTTGAAAATAGCATTGTCAAGTTCAAATATTTAAATAATCCATGCACAAGGGTCAATTTGTGAGAAAATTGAGGTTTTTGAGAGCTATAGGTGGTTTCAAGACCTAAAAGTTTATAAATAGGGTCATAATGAGTTTTAAAACATTATAAAAATGTTTTATATCTATTAGATGAGTGGAGATACTTGTTGTTTTGTAACATTCCTTAGTATGTCCGTTGGAGATCACCATTGGAGTAGGCATCATACTGGAGTGCCACAAAGGTTTTTAAGTCTAGTTAAAAGTTTTAAAAGTAAAATATGGTGTTTTAAAATCATAATAATCTTTTAAAGATTGAAAAAACTCTAAATTTTAAACAAACCATGCTCATACAAGCTTATGCAAGAAAATAGGCATATATGCCAAAAGGGGTGTTTTTGACTTATAAAAAAAATGTGATTTCACAATGTTTTGATAGTTTTTTATAGACACCATGATTATTTTTTTAATTACTAATAATTAGGTGAAGATTTATTTTCATTTTGGTAAAATTTTCACATTTTACAGTTTTAGACACCCTTCCTAGCCTCTTGTTCAGATGCTCATATCTTTTACAACATATGGATTTTAATTTAATTATATTATTATGTTTTTAAAAAAATTATTTAATTATAATTCATGAATAATTTAGACCATTTTAGGTTTTGTGATTTATGAACAATCATTAAGAGCATAAGCAGCCCAAAATGCAGTCAAAACCCACAAGCAGATGTATCCACATGGTAACCTTTTATATATTTTTCATGGAAAAAAAATATTTTCAAGGATGTTGAGTTTTATTATTATATACATAAATTGAAATATTTAAGGATTTGTAGGTATGTACTTCATGAATCATCATTTTGAAGATTCAGCTTCAAAGCCCACCTAAAACCTTTAAAAACTAGTTTTGTAAAAACCTAATTTTATTGATATAAAATCAAAATGGATGAAAATAAAACCTTATAAAATTAAAATTAAACTAAAATAGGATTCCATAAATTTCAATTTTATGCATGGATATATACATATGAGGGAATAAATCATGTTTTTTTATGAAAATAAGTACGTAAAATGAAGTACAAGACACTTCAACAAAATATAATTAATGGATATAAAATCCTAAGAATTTTTATTAATTATAAAATTTTAATTTGGTGAAAAACCATCCCATAATTATCCCAACCAACTCAATCAAAATGGCTAGTCTGCAGGAAAATTGAGCAAAATAGGACTACTCAACCCTATTGACTGAATGGTGAGTGTTTTCTCATCAAAATCAACTATATTATGATGAAAAAAGTTTTTAAAAGTATATTTAATAATTTTTACAATTTTAATTATATATTTATGCATTTTTAATGGATTATAAATGTAATAAGATAGGCCATTAGGCCTAATTGGCTTAGTAGGCTTAATTGCTCAATCAAGCAAGTAAAGAATGTTGTTGAAAATATATCAAATGAACTAGTTTTGGAGTTATAACTTTAAATATATGTTTTTAAAGTTTATATATCATTATAAATTCAATTCATAAGCTCTAATTCATGTAATTTTAATTCAAGTTGAGTTAACTAGTCTTTAAGGTTCAAATATCTTCGGTTGACTAGTTTGACTAGTTTCATTCATCTCCCATGCTTTTAATGCAAGATAAGGAAATTGAATAAATTAAACCCACATTTAATATAGATTTATATTAAAATTTATGGAATTATTTTCTTTAAATTAATTTTGACAAGTCAACATGGGCCCACCAGTTCTCAATTCTATGCCAAAAATGAAAAACATGCAATTTTTGAAGACAGAAGATTTTAAAGCCTTTATTTAATAGTGTAAAAGGATTTAAGTATTATTTTAACTAAAATAAGACTTATAATTATATTTTTCATTCCAATTTGGATATATTTAAGTTTTTAGACTTAGATATTGGCTTTTTGAAGCCATTTTTCAATAATTCCTGAAGTAGAGCAAAAATTATAATTGACACCATTTATCAAATAAAGAAGATTTTTTTTCCATATTTTTTTTTGGATCAAAATAGAGTGTATTTTTTATTGTGTACCATCATATAAGTGATATATATTCCCATTTTTTTAGGTATTTTTCTCACTTATTATTAAAATCTCATCCTCTACAGGTCATTTGAAGAGCTAGGAATATAATTTGCTTTACAAGCTTCTTTAGGCCTTCTTTTG
This sequence comes from Torreya grandis, assembly GCA_037957365.1. Classification (NCBI taxonomy): domain Eukaryota; kingdom Viridiplantae; phylum Streptophyta; class Pinopsida; order Cupressales; family Taxaceae; genus Torreya; species Torreya grandis. The sequence goes on along the minus strand of JARHVA010005356.1, from coordinate 111,680 downwards.
AAAAACTTATGTTCAAGATTGAATGCAAATTTTTATTTCAAATTAATATGTGTGTATTAATCAATTTCATATAATTTCAATCATTCATGTGCATCACCCCATTTAAACATGATTTCTCATTTCATTTTTCTTCTCTTTATCATCCCAAAAAATAAAAAATACTTTAGTTTTAAAGATAAATATTAAGGGAACCAGCCCTCTTTGGATGTTATTCTAAATACAAAGTCACCCAAAATCTAATAATTTCCAATTATATCATTTGGATATAGGGTGTGCCTTGCACATCTTTAAACATGGTGCTCTCTAGAGTGATAACAAGTTGTTCAACTAACACATGGAAATTCCATTCACAACACATATGAAATTTTAACCAAGTCCACTTATAAAAGACACCAAAATAATCAGTTACTTAAGATGAACAAGCCAATCAATTTTTTCTAGGTCTCAATGAATTCAACATAAATCAAATATATAAGAATTTAACACTGATCGATGTACACACCCAAGGGAAAAATCATGTCACTCAATACCATTGCATGTCCAATCCATGTAAAATCCTATGAATAAATAAATAAGTCCATAGACCCAACATTTACCAACCACACAACTCTCTTAGTAACTTAAAATAAATCAACTTTCTTCATTTGGAGATTAAATAAATATAAAAACAAAAGTATTTTCCCTTATGATTGGATAAAAACCAAATCAGGTTATTCAAAATGGGTAAAATAAATGGTAACAAGTGATCAAATTTTTTCTTAAAATTAAACATAAAACCCAAAGTTGATTTGATTTAAAATAGAGAAATATAGAAATAATCTAATTGTCTCTTAAGAATTTAAGAAATCCAGATCGATTATTTGGTTAGAAAGGGATAAATTGTCAATAGGAAATTTGGTCCCAAGATTTTAATAACACCCCCAAATTGACTTAGTCCAATTATGGAAAGGATTATATATATATATATATATATATATATATATATATATATAATCAAAATTCTACCCTAAATGTTTTATATGTATACCCAAATCGATTTAATACAATTCTAAAATTACATTAACGAATGAACCACTTGCCTCAAGATTTAATAAACCCCAAACTAATTTTTAGCTTAAATTGATGAATTGACTTAATCAGGTATATATGTATCCAATAAGAATAGGGTAAAACAACCATCATGTTATGCACAAGGGAAGTTAAAAGTATATAAAAATAAAATATAGTGACTTGATATTATTGGAGCTAAGGCTTAGAGGTTTTCAAAACTAAATGTATTCATTTAAAGGCACAACAACATACAACACAACCTATTAATATAAATGGAATCCATTAAAAATGGGGGTTTGATAAACACAAAAATAATTAGCTAAAATAAATGGAGATGTAGATTGGAAACCACTAGGTCTTGGCATATTCATAATAAAATTGAAATACACAATCATCATTTAATAATGCATTCCCAAGTCAAGAGTATAACAAAATCTATGTGTGCAAAAAACCAATATTTTAATTGATTCTTATTTTTATAAGGTAATAGGCAAGAGAGTATCATAAAAATATATTAATTTTGAAAACTCTCATCACTCATTCTAAGAGAAATAACTAGCACATAGTCAAAAAGGACTTACCTAGTAGAGAATAGAGTATGAAAGATTTACAAGATGTAAGAAAAAATGGTTCGTGGCCATACCTTTATTTTCCATATAGAGAAATGGACCTGAATGTAAAATCCATAACAGGGTAAAAGCACCCAAGTCTTGAGTAGAAAGCCCCCTCCCATATATTTCTTTTCTCCTCACATTTTTCTCTTCTTTATGCCCCTTTCCACCACATTTTTTTTATCCCTTACTACCTACGACTCTTCTTTACCTACCTCTTGACTTTTCCCTCACTCCTCATAACTCATCCCACTCTCCCCTACCATTCTCCATACTCCCCATCCCATCTCCATACTCCCTTTTAGTGACGAGAGAGAAAATATCCCTCTTTCCCAAAATGTTGACCCATTCCTTCCATGTGACCTCTACACTAAACCACACATAAAACTCTGACTCAATAAGTGAATAAATATTAACATAATTAATAGTAATTTAAAGGCCAAAAAATAATAATAACAATTCAAATAATAACCATAGATATTATTTTAATGTTATTAAATGTCTAAATGCCCTAATGACCAATTGACTAGGCCATCATCACTTATCCCATCAATAGGGGAAGTAAATCACATGAAAGGGGGTATCATATAGGGGGTAGGTCTAGGTAGGTCCTTTGAAAGTTTGAGATAGGTGAGGGAGAGTCAAGTTAAGTAGGGATGGTGAAGAATATGTAGATAAGATAAAAAAGGGGATGATCGAGCATATCAAAATGACATTAAGAAATACATAAGATCCCAACAAAAACATGACAAAACAAAAAAATCAAGAAATGAGAAATAACAAAAGACTACATAAATGAATAGTGAGACTATCCAAAGGTATGACACTAACTAAGAATACTAGGTTACCTTTCAAAACTCATTCTACTACTCAAAACAACTATTTTACCACAAAACCTAATGCTAGCATCCATCCTAGCTCATAATCCACACATGTAACCACTGAGTGAATCCATTAGTAGTATCTAATCCAAAAATTGATAAAATGATATTGTAGTAATTAACTTTAATAAAATATCAAGTACATGAAATAATTCATACATCATCAAATATAAAATTATAAATATGATAAATACATCACTATAGTCAAGTATCATTGCATCAAACTCAATACATAGTCCAACTAAGTAAAGAAACATAAAAAATATCTATACATAAGGTATAATGATGTTTAATTATTCAATTCAAGGTACACAAGGGTGGGATCACAACATTCTCCCCTCTTAGAGATGAGTCATCCCAATGAACATATCAACAACCAAGGGTCGAATTATCTATGGGGACTTTATCAATCTCTATATAAAGGTTTCATCTACTCACCAAAATATTAATTATAAAAACATAATCTTACATAATAGTAAATCAAGAGGATGCACTACACTATTTAGGTAAGATACATTTATTATCTCTATCATAATTCATAATTATAGCCATGTAATTCCTTAATCCAAATCATAATAAAAGTCTTATCAATTCACATGCCATTTTATGATACTAGGAGAATAATAGGGAGCTAATATAAGTCATTACAATATTAAATGCTCATATACACATCTCCAATTCAGATATAATCCATATTCATGATGCACATGTCATTTATTAACAACCAAAATAGATAATCACAACCTTGGTAAAAGGGTATAATAGCCCCAAATATATTCTTATTTAGCACAAATACCAATGGCCTACCATTGTTTAAACATAATTATAAGAAAAATCTTAGAATTTGGCCATCCATATCGGCATGACTTTCTATGTTTTAGGGCAAAACAACATTACCGACCATGGAACCAAATTTTTTATGCCTCAACAAATGCCAATAGAGCTTTTATTACCTTCCAAGAGTACCTCTCTCAACTAAAGGCTTGTGAAAGATAGGTAGCTTTAATAAATTTTGACTATATAGAATGAAATTTTTCTATAAAAAAAAAACTAGCTAGACATCTCTCTTATCAAGAGGAGAACATACCATAGAAAATATACAACTTTTATGACCACAGTTGCACATTATACAATCCCATTAGGATTTTAAACATATACCTGAACCTAATACAGTGTCTTTACCAACACACATTATGCCTTATGTATAATTTATCAACATTCATTATAGATTACTACCATAGGATAGTAACCCATTTTGAATGATTACATCAAAAATAACAAATATCATTTTGGGGATAGTGCAAAATCCCACACTATTCACACTAAATAACAAGAGAAGCGAACCCAATCCTTACATGCTACATAAAGGATTACTTCATTCTCTCTAACAACTTTGCGATCTCACACGATAGTTATAGGAATCATAGTTCTACCATCATATTATATTTACCTCATGGTAGTAGATAGAACAAGATAAATAAAGGTGGATACCCAAAATTAAAAAAATCCACTTGATCAGGACTTATAATGTTTATTTCAAACATAAAACTAGCATACCTTTTGATCATTCATAAACAATAGAATATATTCATACCAAAATTTATGAATAATAGGTATAGCAAGGCAATACCTCAATGACAACATGAATTTTAGCAAGTAACTTTGTATCGATTTGCATAAACATCCCCAATGTATGACTAATTGGTGCTTCACACATCTTACACAATGAAATTTCACATAGGTTACTTTAAAAACAACCTTTAGGAGGTGGCTAAAGTGAACGCTAAACCATAACGTGACCATTATGTAGGAGGGTCCCATGGTCAATATGTGGCTCTCATGGTGTACACTCTGAATGAATTAGGTAGTTACCTTATGTAATGTGGTGGAGTGTATTTTTATTTTATGATAGACTCTAGTTCTTAGCTCGTACATGGTCTAAACCATTACAAAATAGTGTCTCTTTACCTTCAACCTCATACTAGCATCAACGTTCATAACTATAACAACAATGCCATATTATAAAATACATCATATCACTATACCTTGGTAGCCTACACAAGAGAATTGGATTCCAAAAAGGGAGTTACATCACACAAGTTGTTATCTTCACAATTTATAGCTCAATATAAGATTACACACATAACATAACTAGCACACTAGGATAACTAGTTAGATAGTACAAAAAGTCCACACAGTTCATGTAGTTAAGCACTTTTACACATCACAAGGCTTATAGAATAAACATATGAAAATGCACATGAATGAAGGAGTAGCATAAGATAAATACACATTCAAGTATAGGTAACTATGCCAAGGTATTTTTTTACATCACAATAGTCAAATATATAAATTTGTGAAGCACAAAGGTCCATGTATCAATATTGATCCTCCCAATGAATAGATGTCATGAAAAAGACATCAGATACATGTCAATGATATCACACAATTAGTATCCAAAAATCTTAACTTGCTCATACAAGTCAATCACACTCACCCCATCAAGTCCTCCAGGCTTGAGCTACACCCTTGGACCTCCCAAGATACCATACCTTAGCCCCATCACATGACTTGCTTAGGTAATCAATCAATAGACATCTAGGCATTATTCTAGAAATCCAAAAACAAAATTATATCATGATTCAACCAATTGACTAAATCCAACATGTCAAAGGCCAAATGGAGATACTTATTATAATTAAACATTGATTTGGGAAAGGGTGAGCTTATCCAATGCTCAAGGAGAGTACCATATCACTACTATGGGAATCACAATTCCTCACAATTAATAATTTTAATTAGAACTTGTAATAAACATCCTCGTGGATGTAGAACATATCCAATGCCTCAATAGACATCCTCATAGGTGTGAAGATAAAGTAAAGTCTGAATAAACATCACTATGGGTGTATTAACTGACTAGGATCAATCAACATACACATGAAATTAAGCATATCCATGAATAAAACATACATCATAGATGTAAAACAAGTTTAGGATCACAATAAACATGCCAAACTAGATAATTTTACCCTTTTTTTGAGTTATGAAGCCACTTGCTTCACTAATTTAACTCAAAAGAGGCCAACAAGATCAATCCTAACTTAGATGAAATACATAAGTTTTTAGCACTACATAAGTTTCCCTATTTTAAAGATGCATAAAAGCTACCACTTATCCAATCAAGAAATAAATTAGACAACAACACCTTGTTATTTTGATTAAAATTCCATTACCTTGGATGATCCAACACCTCTAGAGAATTACCATTACAAAAAAATTATAGTATCATTGACCCCAGTCACTTATAGTGACATCTAGGCCAAGCCAAAAACTATGGGTGTTTATCATAACTATTACCACAATGCCATTGTGAGAAGATTGTGTATAATTTTTTTTATATAAATAGTAAAATAAATAGGGTAGCCTTGTTATCCACAATAAACTCAACCCGTGGAGATGTTTCCACTCCACTAAAACTATCCATAATACAAAGACTAGCTAGCACACCCATGCATGTTCATAGGTTACCAACAACTCAAGGCAATCCGTTTATGAGTGTAAAGCTCAAGTTTTATCGACTTATCCAATAAATTTAGTCTATTTTAGATCTTATTATGTCCGTTAGGTTTAAGTGGAACCCTAAATCTTCCCTAGGTCATAATGTTCCAAGTATCTAAGGAAGGCTCACCCATATAATCTGACCATAGATAGTGGGAATTATTCTCCTAATTTTAAGATCAAATCCTATATCACCGAACTCCCATTGAGACACCCATATAAGTCAATGGTTGATAGGTGAGACTTGCCTTGATACAATTGAATTTAGGAAGGGTTGACCCCAACTAAGGTTTGGGGTGATAACAACTAACATAGGAAAAAATCCATATTCCTTGGAATCATTTCTTCTAACTGATGTACAAAACATTATAGTAGTAAGTAAATACAACACAACACCTTAAAATTAATCATAAAGGCTAAGTGTCTTAGGAATTTCTTCCCAATTCTACTTGATTAAGACAACTCAATGGTCCCTAAGTAGCAACTCTACCAATCCTATAGTTCCCTAGGGTAGAAACTTGGATCTCATACCAGATGAAACAACCTAGTTTTTTTAAATTTATATATCAGAGTATGCTTTGTGTGTATAATATACCTAAAAATCACTTACAAAATAAAGAAACACACATTTATCAGACTCATATATGCTTAATTGGTAAGGTTAACCTTGAACTTGTATGAGATTAATGTTTGATGACTATTTGAGAGATATGGGAACTAATTATTGTTGTCTTAAATGACAATTAGGCAAAATATCTATCCTACTAAACACACATAACAACCAACTATTTATTTGAGTACATAAGGGATATGCTAATTCTCTTTAATCATGCAATAAATTATAATTTTCATAAGAGACTACAATCAATTTATAAGCATCCTTGTCATTATATTAATAAATGGTTGAATATACAATCATGACTTATTCATCATCTAAAAGGTAAGGATATAGTGGTGACCAATCATAAAATCAAAATTATATGATTCTTTATTGGCAAATAGCCAATGTGATACAATAATTAAATGAAATATCGAACACCCAAATTACATGGCATCTAAACATATGTATACCATAACATTTATTAATTGTTAACCAATTATTTAGGTAAGGAAGGCATATTATCCATTTCAACTTTCACACTCACATTAGCATTTCCATCCATATAAGTAAGCATGTATTTATTACAACCAATTTTTAGTGGAGATATAACCTATTTATACAACCAAGGATTTTGTCAAGGGAGAAATTCCCAACTTTAATTTACAATAGACAAAGTATGTTCAACATGAAAGAGTGTTATGTTTATCCTATGTATGAATATAATTTACTAAAACATAATACAATTCCAAATGAACAAGTTTGTATAACATACAAGCATCCACTTTCCTTGGGAACTAAACACACATACCAATAGCAATGCCTTATTCAATAAGGAAATTCTAGCCAACAAAATAAGAAGGTAATATGCATAACCAACACATAAAACTGATACTCAACATATACATGTCTTATGTCATTTCATTTGTATAACATATAACTAAGGGAATGTATCTTAAATCATTACCATTTAATTCACATTGTAAATGATTTAGGATTACTTTCTTCAACCATAAATTGATGGTTTATTCCAAATATTAAAATGAAACACTTTCATAATAGGAAACCTTAACAACTAGTCAAATCATAACTTATTTGATTCAATAATGTATTCAATTTAAATTAAAGATATAAGAGCCATACATAAAAAGGATTGATTAAGGAAAAAATTCAGATGTAATTTACACTTTTCATAAAAGCATAATAGCCAACTCATCTAGACATGTTGATATGATTAGGCATATATATACAAGATGGAACATCCTATAGATTGCCTTTTCTATGCACACTTATGGAAACCAACTAAAGAATAGTTCTATGTTCTATGTTATGCCATGAGTTGAAATCCATTAAATAATAACTCTACCTACTCATGTTCTCACAAGAGTAGTTCCATTGTATATAAAAGGAAACTAAACATATGCATAAATATAGATCCAAAGGATATAATTAGATAAATCTCAATATCTACCATTCCACTTAAGATTCCAAGATTATTACTAACCCAAGAGATCATATTTAATCATGTCTAAATTACCAAATACATATGGGGTCCGTTTGCCTAAATAATCTCTACACAAACAATATCCTGATGGTATAAATCGAGAGAATATGTAGAATTTTTACAAGGCTACATAAGGAATCAAAGTCACTCTTAAAATGGGCAAAAAATCATTTACCATATGATCCATGATAAATATAACAAGGTGATTCATCAATATAGCATTAGTATTAGAAATCAACTATCATTTAAAGGATAAACCTAAGTATATGTGTACGATTATATAAAAAATGGAAAGCAAACATCCACATATTACCTCATATTTAGCATTATAAACTTGTAATTTTATTCCTAAAGTATCCCTATCCAAATACATTGTTAACATACCACAAGCTAAATGTGACTAAACCAAAATCCAATGAGAGTAATTATAATTGCCTCTTCTAATCATGCTACATAAAAGTGTTATAACCTCACATGCTAAAAGTGAAATTAACAACATGTAATAAAATATTTCCAATCACATTATACCTATCCATGAAGTCATTGAAAAATGGAGCAATAAAAAATAAACTAGATAAACCCTTCCAACTAGCGCTATGACTCCAATTATTGGTGGCCCTTACCACCCCAACCATTATCTCAATGATAGTTTTATAAAATAGGGTTAAGAAGGAAATTGTGAGAAAGTTGTATTCCAAACCAAAGGACATCACAACATAATAACATAACACCAATAACAGACACAATTACCATTATGAGGTGAGATAGAAATAATCAACCCATCATCACTATAAATTAGAAGTGGGGATAACTAATTTTAGGTTATCAAAGGGCATATTAAGGGATTAAATATCAATCCTTTTCTATAAATTTTGGCATAACCAACTTGGATCCCCTCCAAGTATGTGGTTAGTCCATTAGCCTCTTGGCTATAAATTTATAACAAACATACCATTGATGCTTAATTATTCATGTCTAGTTTGGGAATGGTGATCCATCAAGGGTACACTTCACATAGTCATAAAGTATAAAATGAAGCACCACATATAACTCAACAAGTGAAGGAACCACAATAAAATCAACCATGCATGATAATATGGCAACCATGCATGATAATATGGCTACTCAACCATATAATATTCCTAAGACAACACTTAAGGGTTCCATCTATCATTCATGATAAAGATAAATTAAAAATATAGAATTGATTCCTTAATAAACCAATCAAAATATTACAGTCAAGCAACACATTAACTTTAGTCTCCAATAATTCTAACAAATTCCATAATGGTAATAATTAAAGATCCCATTAATCATTCAAAATAATAAATCAATTTAAAAGCTAATGAATGTTATAAGAGATTCAAGGGATCATCACGAGGTCTTATGACCTCATATGATCCCCAAATATCAATATTGGGTTAATATGAATTAATGGGATAACAAGTCATTTAAATGGTTTTAATTAAAAATAAAAAACCCATTTTCTAAAAAGATGGTTCTAATAGCATTTTTATAGTTCCCATGGCTCATCCATACATAAGAATACAAAAATCATATTTAAACCACAACACAATTTAGTTATTCAACTAACACATGAAAATGCCAATCATAACCACATAATAAATTTTGACCAAGTCATCTTATACAAGACACCAAAATAATTGATTTGTTAAGAGGACCAAGCCAATTGAATTTATCTAGGTCACAATGAATTCAACATAAATTTGATATACTATAATTTAACACCAATCTATGTACATCCCTAAGGGAAAAATCATGTTACTCAATACCATTACATGGCCAATCCAAGTAAAATCCCACGCAAAAATAAATAAGTCCAAAGACCCAACATTCACCAACCACACAATTCTCTTAGTAATTTAAACTAAATCAACTTTCCTCATTTGGAGATTAAATAAATATAACAACAAAAGTATTCTACCCTATGATTGGATAAAACCCAAATTGGGTTATTAATATTGGTAAAATAAATGATAATAGCTAATTAAAAGTTGTCTTAAAATTAAATATAACCCCCAAGGTTGATATGATTTAAAACAAAGAAATATAGAAATAATCCAATTCTTTCTTAAGAATTTAATAGATCATGATCGATTATTTGGTTCGAAAGGGATAAATTATCAATAGGAAATTTAGTCTCAAAGTTTTATTAACACCCCTAAATCAACATAGTATAATTATGGAAAGGATATACATACAAATAAAATCAAAATTCTACCTTGAATGTTTTATATATATACCCAAATTGATTTAATACAATTCCAAAATTACATTGATAAATGAACCACCTGCCTCAAGATGTAATAAACCCCCAAACTAATTTTAAGCTTAAATTCATGAACCAACTTAATCAAATATTTATTTCCATTAGGAATAGGATATAATGGCCATCATGTTATATGCATGGGATGTAAAAATCATTTACAAAGAAAATACAATGGCCTAATATTGTTGGTGCCAAGGCATAGGGGTTTTGAAGATTGAATTTATTCATTTAAAGGCACAACAACATATGACAAAACTCGTTAATATAGATGGTAACCCTCAAAAAATGGGGGTTTAATAGACACAAAAATACTTATCTAAACTAAATGGAGATGTAGGTTATAAATTCCCAGGTCTTAACATATTCATAATAAAAGTTAAATACATAATCATCATTTAATAGTACATTCATAGGTCAAGAGTATAGAAAAACATATGTGTGTGAATATATAATAATTTAATCGATTCTTCTTTTTTCCAAGGTAATAGGCAAGAGAGTATCATTGTACATATATTAATTTTAAAATTCCTCATCACTAATTCTAGGAGAAATAACCAACACATAGTCCAAAAGGACTTACTTGATAGAGCATAGAGTAGGAATGATTTACAAGATGCAAGCAAAAATGGTTCATGGCTATACCTTTATTTTCTATAGAGATAAATAACCATGAATGTAAAATCCATACCAAGGTAAGAACACCCAAGTCTTGAGCATAAACCCCCCTCTCACATATTTATTTTCTCCTACTTCCATGTGTTTATCTTCTTTATGTCCCTTTCCACTACACGTCCTTTATTCCTTCCTACCTACCTCCTAACTTCTCCCTCACTCCCAAAAATTTGTCCCAATCTCCTCCAACATTTTATATGCTCCTCATCCCATCACCATACTCCCTTTAAATGAAGAGAGAGAAAATCTCTCTCTTTCCAAAAATGTCAACCTATTCCTCCCATGTGACCTCCATGCTAAACCCCATGAGCAATGGTCATTAATGACTTTTCAAATCTAAGTCAATAAGCCTATAAATATTAACATAATCAATATAAATTTAGATAATAAATATATCTTATTTAAAATTTTAATTAAATTTTTAAAGGCCATAAAATAATAAAGGCAAATAGTAACAATTAAAATAATAATCGTAGATATTATTTTAAGGTTATTAAATATCTAAATTCCAATATGACCAATTAACTAGGCCATCAACACTTATCCCATCACTAGGGGATGTAAATCACATGGAAGGGGGTGTCATGGGAGTAGGTCTAGATAGGTCCTTTGGGAGTCTAAGATAGGTAAGGGCAATTCAAATGAAACTGGGATTGAAAAGATTACATAGAGGAGAGAGAAAAGAGGATGTTAGAGTGGATAAAAATGACATCAAGTAATATGCAAAGGCCAAACAAAAACTTGATAAAACACAAAATAAAAAATCATGAAATAACATAAGACTATAGAAACAAAAAAATAAGACTATTCAAAGGTACAACACTAATCAAGAATACTAAGTTACCTATCAAAACATATCTGACTACTTATAACTACTTTGGTACCCAAAACATTGATGTCAACATCCATCCTAGCTCATAATCCATACCTACAACCACCAAGTGAATCCATTCATAGTATTTAATCTAAACATTGATAAAATTATAAAGAAATAATGAGCTATAATCAAATATCAAGTACATCAAATGATTTATACATCATCAAGTATGATATTATAAACATGATAGACACATCATTTTAGTCAAGTATCATAGCATCAAACTCAATACATAGTACATCTAAGCAAGGAACTATGGAAAACATCTATACACAAATTATATTGACATTTAAATAGTCAAGTCAAGGTGCATAAGGATAGGATCGTAACATAAACAACATAAATGCCAATAACAACATAGGTGATATGAATTAAAATCTACACCTACCATTCATGTGGTTGAATTTATCTAGCCACTACCATGATACATTCAACACTAAAACCAAATAAAAACTAGTATCAACATGTTGATTAGTTCTCATGGTTATAGAACCAACCATATTACCAAATAAATAATCAATAAAGGTTTGGTCAAAAGGGGAAAACCTAAGGCCTAGGTAATATGATCCCAATGTCTATTATCTCTTACACTAGGTAATAATTCATGATAAACAAAACTAGAGAGATTATAATAAATTCATCCAAAGGCTCCCTAAAAATTAGATGCAAATGTATTTAAACATGTTCTTAGGGAATACTAGTACAAACCCCTAGACTGTTAAAAGTAGCCCCATTACCCATAAAAATTAGAATATCTTATTTACCAAAATCCATTTCATAACCACCAAGTATGTTTTACCCATAACCAAAAATAGGGTGGCCCACTAAACCACTCAACACAACACAATCTAACTATGGTGGCATGTACCATGATGTCAAAACATCCACTTTTAGAACTTCTATTACTAATGTCACTCATCAATTGGGAGTATAAGGGAAAACCATACTGATAAGAGTTATGGAGTTAGAATTTAAAGAGGAGGTGAATATTTTTAATCACACCAAATAATATCAGCCTATGACTATTCATCCTACAAATATTTATGAAACCAAGTCTATACCTAAGCCCATGAGGAGCCTTGATTTGATCTATGATTTGACCAAGACATTCTATCACATTTTATGTTTTGATTTACTCAATAAATCCCTCACTTATCGATTGACCTTTATTGATTCCCTAATATTATGGAATTTTTTCATGGTTACTCCAATGACACATTTTTAGATCAACCACATTGATTTAGATATGTTTCCATTGGGTTGGGACTCTTGAGATGTTGGCTATTTCTTTGATTTGCATAGTCATCCGCTAGATTATGATATAGAAATGAGGGGGGATCCAACATTTTTTATATAGGTTTGTATTTACAAAAAATATTTAAAGATAGCCATGGTTGATGATGGATTGATTATTAATATTGACCCCTTTCCTTTCTTGTAAAAGTTTGGTTATGGGGAACTAATATTTCCATGAATCATAACACCCTATGATGTTATGATAATTTCAAATATACTTCCCTAGGAGCCATAATGATTGTAGTCACTCTGTGTCCCAATATGGTTATAACCAAGTTCTATGTCATAATCAAATAAAACAACTATAACATGATCTTAGGAATAACTTGGATACACAATATGAAGGCTACCCCTTCAAATCTATTCCAACAAATATGATTCCTACACCTAGGTAAGGTTTTCTTAGCCTAGGGGGATCGTATAACTTTTGACATACTACAAAAACATGAAAACCCTATGATACACATTAATTACCATCTACTACCAATGGGGTCATTAAGCCCCTTTCTTTAAGATAACCACTTTGGGATTCCCATATTCAATAGCATTGATTACATATAAGATATAAGAAAAAGGTGTAGTGATAGTTGAAAAGGTCACTAGTTTAGATCCAATCACTAGTCTAGTTATTTCCATCATATCTAAAACTAAATCATTAATCTCTTAGAAAATTACCTACCATTCATCATTTCATTTGATCCATGAGGGTTAGGAACCTACAACTTCTTTGAGTATTAAAAATAGGAACCTAAAAATTGGTTGGATAGCCTACTAGATCTTTGCATGATAGAGATGTTAGATAATGAAGAGGTCCCTCCCCATAACAACCTTTCCTTCAACTACCATCATAATTACCCAATGTTTAACCAAACAAGGTAAAGTGATAATTTAATATTGTTAGTTTTGGACATCTTTAAATATTTCTCATGGATCACACTATGATAAGGCCATGTCATTTTTGTATAGTTCTTAATCCATTAGGTTTTATTCCTCTTGAGATGTCAGTCATTATAATTTGGAATATAACTAATTCACATCATATTTTGAGTTCCCTAAAATGAATTCATACCATTCCTTCCCCCACAACCATACTAGTACTTAAGGATAATATTTTTACCTTAACAATAAGTACCATAGAGATTCACATGTAATCTCATGTTTATCCACAAATTCATAAATAGAGGCCCTCTCTCCCCCTATGAACCCTAGGGATCTACTCACCGAGTTATTACAATCCTTATCACACACAATAATAAGAAAAATGGAATTAACTATGTCTTACAAACATTATTTTAAGTTGAAAAATTACATTCCTAAAACTTCCACTCCAAAACAAGATCATAACTATGCTAGAAAACTTCCCACACTAAAAACTCATTGTAATTATGTTCACATACTTACCACACCAAAGAGAAGGCCTATTAAGAAGAATTTTGAGTTCTTAAAAGTGCTTACCTAATTCATTTTATATCTTAGAAGTAATACTTTTGAATTCTTGGATGTGCTTCTTTTCCTTAAGTAAAATCATAAGAATCACCCTTTCTAATTTGTGTAGACTCTTCTATTCACCCCACAACAAACAAGGACTCATTTTTTATTTCAAGTCTTAAGACTAGGAACCTCAAGAGGGATTAACACATATTCCTAAAATTAATATGGTTTAAATATCAGAGGATCAATAAACTTTGACAATCGACACTTCTTACTCTAAACATTATTAGTGTGTCCTCTAATACGATGGGGCTAAGTGTCATTTAGGTGTAGGGGTAGGAGTTATTCTAAATTATCTTGAGGGATGAGTCATGTATTTTGGTTTTAAGGTAGATTTTGAGTTTTAAAATAATGGGGCTGAATATGAAGACCTTTTATTGGCATGTTCATTAAAAAGATTTTGGGAATTCAAAACTTAAAGATCTAAGGTGACTCATAACTAGTTACCAACTAGGTTTCTGAGGTCTATAAAACTAAATCTAGACATCTTTAGCTATATAAAGTTTCTATACATGAAATTGCTAAATACTTGACTTAATTTTGATTAACTTCCTAGGGAAGATAACTAGGTTGTTGACTCCATGGATATTTCATATTCACTATTCAACCCTCATCCTACCATACTTGAGTCTAATTTCATAATCTCAATTAGGATAAAACCTCTTATAAAAAGTACTTATAGTGATAAAACCATGTCCCATGTCATAAAGGATGGTATTTTTTTATTTGTTGACATAGATAATAATTATGGGGATTTTCTTGAGCTCTTGAGATATTAAAATGACATCTTATCTCTCCAACACAAGACAATTTTCTCCCTCATTTGTTATCTAATATCATCCCTTGGGGATGAATAAAATTATTTTTATTGAGAATTAAAGTATTAATTATCCTCTAACAATGACCATGATGTTTTTAATATGGATGGTGAAGAACCTGATCTTCCCCCAATGCCTAACATGTTTGAGGAGGGTAATGCCTCCCTTATTGAATAAACCATTGGAGTTAACATTGGGACTAGGGAGAGTCCTATAGTTTTGAAGCTTACTTATTTTATCTATGTACATGAAGCATAAGACCACATGTAAATATTCACCAATATCTCAAAATATTTCAACTTCTCTTACACTAACATGGTAGGAATCAAGCCCAATATAATTGTCCAAAACCTAGTAATTATGCTTAATGCAAAGTGAGTTAAATAAAATGTTAGGCTAATCATGTTAGAAAATAGGTTTTAAATTAGTATTTACATTTCAATATTTATCAAGAGGTAAATATTATATGTGTGAGATAATATATTATTTGGTTAGAATATAGTCTGTTGTGATATATTGTTGTATGTTACAATAATATTACTCATATAGGAGATTGCATAATCATAGGGATTTGGGTCAAAATTAGTGGAGATATGTTATCCATAATTATATGAATATTTTTTTATAAAGACGTAATGTCCCATATGATGAGATATGGAATAAAACTATATTATTGTGTGTTAAAATATTTATCTATATTTTGTGTATTTGACTCCATTATATTGAGTATGTTATTAGATTAATTATGTGTAGAATTTAATAAATACCATTATCTGGTATCAAAGTGAGAAAATGAGGAATTTTAAAAAATGAATTTTTGATGTGAGAAAGGGGTAGCCTTATCTTTGCTTTATTTCCCTGTCTCATGAAAATTCCTCTACTTTGAGTTTTTTAGTAGGTTAGATTTTTTTTTGTATAACTAATATTATTGTTTTCAAAATAGAAATGTGATCTAATGGGTAAGTATGTAGTATAAGTGAAGTGCTTGGTATATAAGTTTGAAGGTTCTAGTATAATGTAATAAAAGAGGATGTGATCTAAGTGTTGTGTGCATAGCTGTATACCCAATATAAGGAGACTCAAATCTTGAATGCCATTATATCTACATGCAGACTCTAAATAACTTATTTTAGCATTTTGATTTGGTCTTTTGGAATGGAGAAAAATAAACTTTGAAGTAAAAAGAAAAATTTGAGAATCCTATGTGGTTTTACACCTTGTACATAGTTTTATCACTCTTTGTATCTAATGGAAGTTATTTTGAGGGAATCATGTATATATTTTCATGCACATAAATGCATGTACTAACTATTTATGCATATATTTATGCAATGTTAATGTACTAGTCTACACTGACATTAGATCTTATTTTCATTATTGTCCTGCACATTCATATCTATTTTATATTATTCTCCTTGTTATCTTGGTCATGACTTGTCATCCATGTGAATTCATTTAGATATACATTAATCCATTTTTATGACCACTTTTAATTTGAGCTTCTCTTACAGCTAGTCCATTATTCCCATTACTATAATTGTGGGTTTATACACAAGAAATTTTAGACATTAGAATAAATCAAAATTTGATATAGTGTTATCAATAATTGTACATTGTGTTTAAAATAAATATAAGTCAATCTTGTTACATATACCTTTGGCATCCTAGGAGAAACAATCATTTTGTGATCTTCATATGCATGTCAACTACATAGATATTGTGTCAACATTCTCTATCTACACTCTCTATATCAAATAGTTAAATAAATTAGTTTTGCATAGGTGTTTTATGCATAATGTCTTCTAAAAATTAAGCTTCAACGACTTCCAAAAAAAGGTGCTATGGTAATTAGATAGTCAAATCCATTTGATAATGTTTTTTAATTATTAGTCATTGGTATTTGAATAAGTTTTAGTTGTATTTTACGTTTTTAGTGAGTCATTTCATTAAAAATTCAGTTCATTGTTTTTATAGTTGGTATAAAGTATTCAAATATTACTTTCTAGTCTATATAAATTAGAAAATTAGTGTTCCTTTATTTGCTATATAGTCATTAGTTTAATAGTAAAAGTATATTTATTTGATTGATGACACCAAACATTGCATGTTATAGTAGATATGATCAAATAAATTTGAATTTATTAGTTGTTAATCTCTATAAATGTGATTATAAAATTGTTAAAAGAGTCATATCAAAATTTTGAATGCATTAATAGTTGAGTCATTTTGTTAAGAGTCGTATTTTTATGTTATAGTTTAGAGTCAATGTCTTTTTGGGTCTAATATAAAAAATTGTAAAATATAAAAATATTTGTTTTATGGATGCATTTTCACTTATACATGATGTCTAAACTATGGGGGGATCTCTCCTCAAAAAATTAATGCAAATAATGAGCTTCATCGACACTTTTTATGAGTGAGTAGCTTCACCTATTGGAGGATGGAGGAAACATAGGCTAGAGGTTTAAGAGCCTCTTGTCAATCACCAACAATGGGGCCTAGATGATTTGGTCACATATTTTATGTGGTATGTTTTTATAGTTTAAATTATATGTTTGAGAATAAAGAAAAAAAATAAATTCATGTTTAGATATGTAATTAGTGATCAATTCCAAATATACTTCCCTAATGTAAAAATATGGTGAAAGAAAAAAACACCAATGTAAGATAGTTTATTTATCTTAAAAAGGTTTGTGGTAGATCCATATGTTAGAGGTATAGTCAACTAAGAGGGGGATTGAATTAGTGAGCCTAAATATTATAATTTCAATTTCCATCCCTTTTAAACTATTTAAACAATCAACATATATCAACTTGATCAAACACCATTAACAAGAAAACTCAATCATTCAATACATATAAAAGATAAAACACATAACACATAGTTTCTATGGGAAATCCTCATTGGGAATAAGACCCACTCTCAAGCTTACAACAAAAATGGACTATTGTCCTATAGGAAATTACAAACAAGAGACTGATCAACTCCTTTAGACCAACAAACATTGATCATGTCTTCCTAACCAAAGGTATTTAGTGAAACACCTATTCAATAATGAACACCTACCCCTAAGATGGTCAAATCCTTTAGACCCACTACCTTTAGTAAAACACCTATTTTACAAGACCAAATCCCTAAATAAGACCAAATCCTTTAGACCCTCATTTGATAACAACACTTCCATCTTAGAACTAATGTCTTCAACACTTGATGATGGATCTATAGATATCACTCATCTCACCTTTCAATAAATATGTCACCCAAAAAACTTTTTGGCCAAATCACATTACATACTTGAACCAACATATATAGATTAATTAGGACACATTTCATATCCCAACTAACCCCACTCTTCAACTCTACACACTCAATACATCCTTCATAAATAAAATTGTCATAGCTTTAACAACATGAATAGATGATCATACACATAGTTCACACATTGGTTTTCCTCTTAGATCAACCACCAATTTCACATAAACAATAATAATTCTTCGCTCATTTTCAAGACATCTAAGAGATCCTTTTGGATCACTCCAGACCTCTTCGCTCATGCTCAACCTAAAAAATCACTAATTTGACCTTAGAAACATGACCTACAAGTCATGCACATAGAAATTAATCTTCTCTTCTTCTTAAACCATTCACTGAGTACACTCAACCTCCTCACTTCTTCATTTCAACACTCACACCATATCCAAGTAATACAAGTCTAGAAATTACCACCTTTG
The DNA here is from genome assembly GCA_037957365.1 of Torreya grandis. Taxonomy (NCBI): domain Eukaryota; kingdom Viridiplantae; phylum Streptophyta; class Pinopsida; order Cupressales; family Taxaceae; genus Torreya; species Torreya grandis. Next base: position 92,299 of record JARHVA010005356.1, on the reverse strand, counting down.
ATTTTGTTATTTATGGAGAAATGATGATAACTACCATCTTGGTCTGAATTTAAGTATGTATTAACCCTTAATCCAACTATCACATGAATACATTACTCAATACAAACTTCATAGGTTTACCATAGCATTTATAGGTCACCCTTAAGCACAACACACTTTCAAATATGCCTATGTTACTTTTAGGTCTTATGGATACCCATTCAACTCTTTAACACTTCTCTAAGCATAATAATAACATGGGACAACTTTAAAAATACATAGGTCTACTCTTTATGTCCCCAAGAACATCCTCAAATGATCATAGTTACCTTTGCTCACCTCTGCATATGCTCAATCAACTCAAATTGAGACATTATATAAGAACACCATTATCAAACATACAATCAACTTCCTAAGCACTATTCATACTCAAGATAGATTTATCACGCCTCCAAAATACTCAAAGATAATACTTACATATTATGCAACACTACCTAATTATATAATTAACCATGAAACATCAAAATAACATTTACATAAGCTTGAATATCTTTCTCAGGTCACTTTGTAAAACATACACAAAAACATAATAATTTTTTTAGCACTATATATTTTATTATACACACTTATAAATCATAAAATACATATTACATATTCATATTGGATTCTTCTACGTATTTTATTTTTACCTCATGAGCAAATTTATCTTCTATCAAAAGATATGGCCCAAAAATAGAGCTTTGGTTTTATTTATGCAAATTCAAATATTCAAAAGGCAATGGTCATAGTTAAAATTTAAACCCTTTGCAATCATATTTTTTCCTCTCTAATTAGATCAAATACACATTGTTTATCTATTCCAATCTTTAACACTTAGTCACTAGTGCTCAAATGTTAAACCTTAACCACTCTATTAACATCTCAGGTCCTCACTCAGCTTCAACCAATCACACTCCATCGATCTTTCTCAAAACTAAACCAAACTTTAACTACATTAAAATTCAATTACTTTAACCATTTTTACTTAATATGCTCCATTGATCTCAATTGTATAAACACCCTCTCAGTATTGATCTCTTATCCTTACCTTTGTTAAGTCTTTAAACATCATGCATCTACGTTCATCTCACTGCTTTCTGACTTCTTGGAGAAACATGCACAATTTATATTTCTTTAGATTCAACTCTTTAAAAAATTACTAAGTATGGGGACCCTTTAAATATTCCTAATTAGCCATTTTTTTATCCTTAATGAATTTTTTTGCACTTTGACATAGGATCTCAAATTTGGATCATAATATGTCCTCAAATAAAAGAATCCAACCATGTGACACAATAATCCTAGAACCCTTTTGAATGTGAGATATAATGTCATTAAAATTATTTCTCAAAATATTATATCATAGATCCAAGTATGTCAAAACCTACCTAAGAGGCCAACTTTGAACAAGCGTAACTTTTGTTATGATTTGGTGCATGATCTCAAAATTAGATTAAAACATTTATGCTCAAAATTAAAAAAACCCATATGATAATTTTATCTTTATGCCTTCACATGTGTAATATATAACACCATAAAAATAATCACTTATCTCTTCTTTCCACATTGCAAAATTGGATATGGAAAAACATAGCCAAACTACCTGGTGTCCCAACTTTGCATAAGAATATCCTTTGATGCACTTTATTACATGAACTAAAAATTAGAAAAAAAAACTAGTTCCAAAACTAAACAAACCCATATGATCACGCTCTCCTAAAATACCCATAAATGTGAGATATTCCATCATCAAATTGCTTACTTGGCTCTTTCTAGCCACATTGCAAATTTAGCTAAGTACAAGAAAATAATGAATTCTAACTGAGAAGCCAAGTTTTCACCCTCATATCTTTGACCATGCTTAGACACATGCCTTGATATCTAGTGTATAACAACTAAGGATGAATGTGATTAAAACAATATGACCAACTCCCCTTGACTCATTCCCATGTGGGAATGGTGACATCATCAAACTACCTACTAAGATTTTCTACCACTAGACCCAAACTATTTAGATGAAAACTATGGACTACCAAATGAATTACACTTATACATATAAGCTCTCAAATCATAGATAAAATCTTAAGGACCACTTGTGCATGATACAATCACCATACTCATCCCTGAACATCGCTAATCCAATCAAAATTGAAAGATTAACCAATCATACTCTAAACACACTAGAATAAGCATATTTCACACTTTATCATTATTACTTAGGCCACCAAAGCACTTCATCCACTTGTAAGGACACCTCCATGAAATCACTAAAAAATATCCAACAATCTCCCCCTTTGTTATTGATGTCAAAAAATATCATATACAGTAATATACAACTCACCTTCTCTCTCTTCAAGCACTCCCACAAGAGGAAATTTATCCCTCTTTAACATAATGACAAAGTGTGTACCATCTAATCTTGAAGACCTATAAATACCACAAAAAAGGAAAGGGCCATCTTATAAATATGATACAAACTTCCTCTTACCTAGAGCCTACCTCTACTTGTCTTGATAACTTCCTCTTTCTCTATGTCAACACTCTTCTTCACAAGCACAACTAATGAAGATAGAACACTACAATTTGATGAAACTCACCAATAAATAGTTTGAGAGGGACTAGCCTTAATATTTTTGAGCCATTGTACCATTTGAGCATCTTCAAATCTCTACATACCATGAAGAACCACCACATAGGCTTACTAACCTTCTCTCACAAGTTACCATAAACACCACCAATAGAACTTCATGCCACTCACCAGATAAGAAACATGATCTAAAAAAAATTGAGAACTCACCTTGAGACACACATACCTTGATATTTTGGAGAAACTAAGAAAAATACACTCTTCTTTAAAGTAGGCCTATCTAGCCTCCTTGTAGTCATACCTATAACTTTTAGATCCCATAATTTTTAGTAGACACATATTCAAAACCTAAAGCTTCATATCTAGATCACTTTCATATGCCCCCTCAAACACACCTATTTGCATCACCTAGCTCACCATCTACAACATACTTCCTTAAAAAACCTACTAGCCAATGCCCACCTCTAAAACTTCTTATACACCTAGAGACAACCATTACAAAAATTTTTACTGAGATTTAAGCTTCTACACCATTGGAAAACTTGACTTCCTATCACTCATTTTAGGAATTGCATACTCATAAGTACAAATTAAGAAACTTGAGAGCAAATAAAAATATTAAATTTGACATCAACATACCTTCAAATCATGAAACCACTTGGAACATGCTAGAATAAGGTCAACATAGCTTTCTATGCAAAAAAATTACCTTGACAAAACATAAATCCTCTTTTTCCATCTTGGAACCTTCAATCTGACCCTACAGACTATTCCAACTAAAAAACACCATAGCAACACTTCCTTTTCCATAGCTTCTTACTTAGATTCAATTACTTAGTCCTCGGAGCCTAGAACCTAACTAATTACAAAGCTCCCTCTAACTTCATGTTTCATCAAGAATATGACATCTTCAACAATTCTTAAAATAATTTATACCAGAACATCCAAACCATGATCAACAAGCTAACTCCTTCTCAAGATAGGACCACTAAGATTCTTCACCAACTTCTTTTCTCCAATAGATAGATAGATGAAAAGAATGAAAAACATACTTTATTTTCATACCTTCTCATCAAAAAAATATCTAACAACCACCAAGCTTTCTCTAATTGACAAGTGTCTCCTTGAAGCCTAGCTAGAGAAACCCCTTTAAAATAGTGAGGCTAAAAGTCCCAAAAATTGGGAGACTCCCATATCTCCATATCTTTCTCTAACTTGTAGTCCTATTTGATTTTAAATAAATCTTTGAATTCACTCTTTTTTTCATATTTGTCAAAAATGATGACATCATAAACTCTAGACTTCCCTTCATTTTTTATTCTTTTTCGACCTTGGCAAACAATCCATCAAGACTCTTGGACTCAATATGGTTAGTATTCTTATTCTTTATTATTTTTAGGTCTCCAAACCATATTTTTACTCTTCTTGTATTCTACAACCATCTTACCTACTTGATTCTTGAGCTTATCCTTATTTTCAACATAGACTTTTAAAGAAAATTTCTTATCACCCTTATGACTATAATAATTGGAAATGATTAACTTTGGTTTCCATTCTTGATTTTATCCTTTCTCAAACCTTATAGGATCTCTATATCCTTTGACATACCTTGAAGACCTCTTAACACCATTTGGATAGAATCTAGCAATATGTCCACTCTTATGAAAATTGAAACAAATAACATCATTTGTACCTTTAGATAGATTTAAACTATGATCAATTTTTGACCAAAAACTCCTTCAATCATAATTCCATGAATTTCCATTATTTATTGACTTCATTCTATATTCCTTATCTCTATGAATATGCTTATTACATGTAAAATAATGACCATGAAATAAACTAGCATACCTTAAAACATTTGGTTGTCTAACAGACCTTCTTTCATTACTTTTCAATTTTGAAATCTCCTTGATTTGCTAAGACTTCTCATTCTCCTTTCTTATCTTTTTCAACTTGTATATGAGTTATACATGCTCATTCTTCAATAATTTTATTTTAGTTTTCATCTCATCATACTCACCTTGCCTTAGACTCATTTTGAAATTTGCTTCTTCTAACTTAGTATTAAGTTGTATGCATTCATCTTCTCTTGTCTTCAAATTTACATTAGATTCCCCTAAGTGATCCTTGAGATTGCTAATTTATTTTCCATCTTTTTTGACTTGTTCTGATTTCTTTTATTCTTCTTCAGGATTGTCTATCTTGATTATGACCTTGTCATACTCATATTTTACGAAAATAAGATTAGTCTTTAATTGATCAAATTGAACTTATTTATTTTTCATGTTTGAACATGAAGTCTCCATCTAACTTCTAAGAAATTGGTTAGTCTCTTTATCCCTCTTAGCTTCTTTAACCACATCATCCATAATCCTACATGCTTGCTCTTTAATATGAATAATCTATTCTTCAAGACTTTTGACCATTGATCTCAATTCAATATTTTATTTCCTCAACTATTTAGCCATATATATACCACTCAAAAACTCCTTTAAGCTATTAAGCTTCCTCATAAATACCCACTCTGATACCAATTGTTAGAGGTATAATCCATTGAGAGGGGGGGTGAATCATTAACCCCAAATATTATAATTTCAATTGTAATCTCTTTAAAACTATCTAAACAATCATCATATATCAACTTGATCAAGTAGCATTAACAAGAAAATTCATTCATTCAATGCATACATAAGATTAAACACATAACACGTAGTTCATGTGGAAAACCATCATGGGGGAAAAACCAACTCTCAAACCTGAAACACAAATGGACTACTGTCCTATAGGAAATTACAAACAAGACACTAATCAACTCCTTTAGACCAACAAAACTTGATCATGTCCTCTTAACCAAAGGTATTTAGTGAAACACCTATTCTATAAGGAACACCTACCCCTAAGATGATCAAATCCTTTAGAGCACCCACCTTTAGTAAACACCCATTTTAGAAGGAGAAACTACCCTTAAGGAAGATAAAGTCCTTTAGACCCTCCTTTGATAAGAACACTTCCACCTTAGAATTGATGTCTTCAAAAACTAATTATGTATATCTAAATATCACTCATCTCAGCTTTTATCAATAACTCTATCACCTAACACACCCTATTAGCCAAAGCACATTACATTCTTGAACCAACATACATAGATCAATTAGGACATATTACATATCCCAACTAACCCCAGTCTTCAACTCTATACACTCAATGCATCCTTCATAGAAACAACTCTATCACATCTTCAATAACATGAACATATGATCATACATAATGTCCATACATTGATCTTCCTCTTATATCAACCACCAAACTCACATAAACATCAACAATTCTTCACTCGTTCTCAATACATCCAAAACATCTTTTTAGATCACTCTAGATGTCTTTGCTCATGCCTAACCTATAAGATCACTATTATAACCTTAGAAACATGACCTATAGGTCATAAACATATTCAATATATTTTTATTCTCAAACCATGCATTGGGTACACTCAACATCCTTACTTCTTTGCTTTAATTCTCACACCATATCCAAGTCACACAAGTCTAGAAATCACCATCTTTGATTTCATTATTTATAGATAAATCATGATAACCACAATCATGGTCATCCTTTAGGCATGCCTTAAACATTAAAATAACTATCACAAAAATACATAGCCCAATACAAACTTCATAGTTTGGCCATAACATCTATGGGTCACCCTTAAGCACAACACACTTTCAAATAGGCCTAAGTTACTTTTAGGTTCTATAAAGACCCATTCAAATATTTAACACTTATACAAGCATAATAATAACACAAAACCACTTTAAAAATACATAGGTCCATTCCTTGTGTACCCCAAGACATCCTCAAATTATCATAGTTACCTTTTCTCACCTTTGTGTATGCTCAATCAACTCAAACATATTCCTTATATACAAGAACACCATTATCGAGAATACAATCAACTTATTATGCATTGTTCATAATTAAGATAGATTTTTTACACCTCAAAAATACTCATAGATCATACTCATGGAGTCTAGAACATTCCTTAATAGATAATTAATAATGAAACATTGAAACATCATGTATATAAGCTTGAATATCCTTCTCAGGTCACTTGTAGAACATATATAGAAATGTAGTTAACTTTGGATCACTATATATTTGACTATACACACTTCTAAATCATTAAATACATTTTTATAGATGTGCCTTAGAGTCATTTACATATTTTATTTTTACTGCATGAGCAAATTCATCTTCTATCAAAAGATATGCCCCAAAAATAGAGCTCTACTTTTTCTTTGTGCAAATTCAAATATTCAAAATACAATAGTCATAGTTAAACTTTGGACCCTTTGAAATCATCTCTTACCCTCACTACTCAAATCTAATATGCACCATCAATCTCTTTTGATCTTTAACATCTAGGTGTCAATTCTCAAACATTAAACCTCAACCACTTTGTTAACATCTTAGTTCCTCACTCAACTTTGGTCAATCATGATCCATTGATATTTCTTGAAATTACACTAAACTTCAACTAATTTAAAATTCAATTACTTTGACCATTTTTACTTACTATTCTCTATTTATCTCAATTTCATAAACACTTACTCACCATTAATCTCTTATCCTTACCTTTGCTCAGTCATCAAACATCATGTACCTATCCTCATCTCATTTATTCTTGACTTCTTTGAGTAATGCACACCATTGACCTTTATCAATCTTTAAACATATCAAAAATGACTAAGTATGGGGGCCCTTGCAATATGCTTGAGTAGCCATTTTTAATCCTTAATAACTGCTTCTACACTTTGATGCAAGATCTCAAATTTGGACTAGAAGATCTTCTCACATAGGAAAATCCAACCATGTGAGATATTTCTTCTAGAACCCTCACACATGTGAGATATAACATAATTACAATTCTTTTTCAAAATATTCTATCATAGATACAACTATGTCAAAACTTGCTTGAGAGGCTAACTTTGAACAAGCATAACTTTATCTATGCTTTGGTGCATGATCTAAAAATTAGTGCAAAACATATTCTCAAAACTAAACAAACCCATATGATCAGTTTGTCTTGACACATTCACACATGAAATATATAACACCATCAACATTCCCACTTGGCTCTTCTTGTCACATTAGAAAATTGTTTATGGAAAAACATAGTCAAACTACCTGGGAGCCTAACTTTGCATAAGGATATTTTTTTTATTTTCTTCATTACATGAACTAAAAATTAGTGAAAATAAACAAGGTAAAAAATTTAACAAACTCATATGATCACTTTATCCTTAAATGTCCACACATGTGAGATATTCCATCATCAAACTATTTATTTGGATCTTTCTTACCATACTACAAATTTGCCTAAGTATGGGAAAATAATGAATTCTGACTGAGAATCCAACATTGTACCCTCATATATTTGACCTCTCTTTGATGCATGACTTGAAATCTAGTGTATAATAATTAATGATTATTGTGATTACAGCCATATGGTCAACTCCCCTTAACTGATTCCCATGTGGAAATGGTGATGTCATCAAACTACCTACTATGATTTTTTACCACTAGACCCAAACTATCTAGATGAAAAGTATGGATTATCATATGAATTCCAATTAATCATACAAGCTCTCAAAGCATATATAACATCTTAGCGACCTCTTTCACATGATCCAATCACCATACTAATCTGTGAACATCTCTAATCCTCTCAAACTTTGGAGATCAACCAAGCATACTTAAAGTACACTAGAATAAGCACATTACACACTTTGTCATTATTACTTAGGATACCAAAGAAATTCATTCACTCATAAGGACACTTCCATGACATCAATGAAAAATATCTAACAATAGAGAACCATCAAAGGTAGGTAGTTGATAAGGTTCATATTCATGTCAAGGTTTGTGGTAAACATGTTTGAAACCATGGAAAGAGTGAGAGTTTCTTTGGATCAAGATCATGAGCCAAATAGTTGGGTATGCCATATGGGTAAGCATACTATAGGTGAGAGTGTGAATTTTTTTCACCATGTGAAAACTAAGGTGGGGGGATATTAGGAATTATTTTTTACATTATTATTTACATTTGGATATTTATCGAGAGGTAATAATATATATGTGAGAGGATATATTATTTGGTTAGAATATAGTTAGCTGTGATATATTTTTGTATGTGACAAAAATATTACTCATATAGGAGATTACATAATCATATGGATTTGGGTGAGATATTAGTGGAGATATGTTCTCCATAATTATAGGAATAATTTACTATAAATATGTAATGTCATGTATGATGAAGTATGGAATAAAACTATATTATTGTGTGTTAAAATATTTATATGTATTTTATGTATTCAAATCCATTATTTTTAATACGTTATTAGATTAATTGTGTGTAGACTAATAAATCCCACTAAATCAAGCCTAAATTCACTTTGATGGTGAAAGATAAAATTTTAAAACTTTTGATAGTTATAGTTATCAATTCAATGGAATTTTCTAAGTAGATGTCCAATATTACCCTCATTCTAAAAATGAATGGTAAGAACAATATATGTATATGCTTTCAATATATTAATAAATCATGTCCAAAATATGACTTACCTCTCACTTCTATTGACATCATTATTGATGCTAAAACATGATATAAGTTTCTATCAGATGGATTCTCAAGATACAATCATATTCACATTAGTGATGAAGACAAGAGTAAGACATCTTCACCATACTGTGGGGGAACTTATATTATGTTATGATGTGATTCTATCTAAAAATCATTTGGGAAACATACCAAATGTCCATGAACCATATATTTCATGATCTTATTTACAAGCTTGTGGATGTTTACATGCATGATATTCTAGGTAAATTGAGGTGATGAATTGATCACTTAGGTGTGTTACACATAATGTTAATATCATTAATTTAATATGGTGTTACTCTTAACCCCCAAAAATGTGTGTTTAAAGTAACATGTGAAAAATCTTAGGTATATCATCTTGTAGTATGGGATCAATATCTAACCTACCAAAATTGATGTAATCTTATAAATGCTAACCATACAGATGAATTAGGATATACTACATTCCTAGGAAAGTTGAGAGTTATTCAACAGTTAATTATTGATCTTTCATATAAAGTCCATCCAATTAAGAAATTGATTAAGAAGACAATAGAACTAACTTGGAAATTTGATTATTAGCAATTATTAAAGGTGGTAAAACACTTACTTATGTCTCCCCCCACACTTATTTTTCCTAAACTAAGCATGCCCTTGAGACTTTATATTAGCTTGATTGAAGTGTCCCTCATCTATATGTTAGCCCAAGAGGATGATGCTATAAAATAATGTTCCCTCTACTTCATTATTCATACCCTCATTGATTAAAAGACATGGTACACTCAAGTGGAAAACTAGTGTTTAGTTATAGTGTTTATAGCCAAATGGATGTGACATTATATGATTAATCAAGAGATGAGATTTATCATGAGATATCAAGCCTTGCATAGTTTTCTAACCCATCTATCCCTCTCCAGTAAATATAGGTGTTTCATCACACTCTTAAGTTAGTTTGAGTTAATTTTTGTTAGCCAAAAATATTATAAGGGATACAACGTTGATTTTACCTTGGAAGTAGGAAATCATGTTGATATTAACTTTCTTGATGAATTTATCTGCTACATAGGCAAACCTACTTCTATTTCCTCTCATTGGTACATATATATCATTAACTAAATAATCAAACACACATATCCTAAAGGTTCAAATTCATACAAGAAATGATGACTTCATATCATCTACATCCAAGTATGTTTTTATAGATGTTTTTTCTTATCTCAAATCTTGTAATAACATGTTACTTAGGTGTGTTGACTAGGAGGAGTCATAAAGGGTCCTCTTTCATTTCCATAGTGGAATTTTTGGTAGACACTTTGGTATCCACACAAATGCTTATAAAATACACAGGATGGAATATTTATGGCCCATTATAAACCATCATTCTACCAAGTACATTTGTAAATGTGAGATATGTCAGAATTTTTCACATGAGATACATATTCCCACTAGGTCATTACATCCCAAAGTCACTCCATTACCCTTTTTCACATAGGGATTATATTTAATAGGAAATATATCCCTTACTTATTTTAATGGTTATCATATCATTCCCTTATCCACTAATTTTTTTACTAAGTGGGAAAAATCTTTGCCATTAACAACTATCATAAATTTAGTAATTAAAAAAATTATCCTAAACCAAATTATTTGTTGATTCAGGGTCTCATAGTTTATTATTACTAACACGTCTCCTATAAAAAATATTGAGGTTCATGATATATGTAATAAATTTGATAAATAACACCACTTAGCCTCTTTTTATTACATATAGGCTAAAAAATAGGTTGATTCCACTAACAAAACCCTAAATTCAATATTGGTCAAAATGTTTGAGATTCTAAATGATATTATCACTTACAGCTCTATCCATCACTTTCGGATTACATACCAACTATTAAGATACCCACATGGGTAAATCCATACTCGCTTGTATTTGGATATGATTATGTTTTACCCTAAATCCAATTATACCTAGCCTTCATGTTTCTCTTAGGGTCTCCGTGATCATAAATAGTATATATAGGAACAAAAAGATGTATTATAAACTTTAAATTAATGTCAGATCGCTACTACAAATAACCATATTTCTTATGTTGATCATATGGGTAGGGAATACCAAAAAAAACATCCATGAGTGACAAATTCATGTAGGATACATTTTACTTAGGATCAATATCTAGATTAATCAAAATAAAGGATAAGGTCAAAAATTCAGACCTAACTAATTAGGCCCTTACCTAATGACCTAATATTTTAGTAATAAAAATTATCAGTTTTTCAATGTATAAGGAAAGGAGTTAGTTAATATATGAACTCTTTTAACCTTAAATGTTTCTATATCTATTTCTTCCATGTCATATTTCCTTCATTGTATTTTCTTTATTGTTATCATTTCGTATTGCATGATAGATGTTGTGTTCAGTGATTATTTGGTTATTAATTCACATAATGTGAAACTTTAATAATATAGAATATAATATCATCTAATTATCACATTACCATATTATCACATATAATATATTATAAAAATAAAAATTAAATTGTTTATTACCTTGGAACTTATGAGTACAATAAACCTCTTTTCCCTATATCTTCTTGTGCAAGTTAGAAAATGGTAGCTTACAATTTAATCTATAAGCTTGTCCATGGAAGATTTTCCTCTTACAATGACTTGTAATTTTTAAAATTAGAGAGATAAAAAATAGATAACTTTACTCACTCATCTTGGTATTTGGTGATGAGCCCTTACATCTTACTAGTTTCATGGGGAAAAGATTTGGGGTAAAGGTCTTGAAAATAGAAAAGTAGACATTCTAATGAAAATCAAAAGTTTATGCAAAACAAAATTTATATTTCAAATTTATTTCCCTTTATATAATTTTGTGTTGAGTCCTCATATCTTACTAGTTATATGGGGAAAACATTGGGAGAGGTTCCCTTACTCACCTACTTCTAGCATTTAATGACGATACCCTATGTCTTCCTAGTCATGTGAGACTAAGTATAGGGGGTCAAAAATAAAAAATAAAAGTGAATTGCAAAAGGAATATAAAAATTATAAAGTTTCCAAGTTAAAATTTACTAGAAAATATTAACTACATTCCTATGCTAAAAAGGGTAACGTCATCCCACTGACTAATTATGTTGGGACTAGTTATATTTAGATGAAGCTAATAAAGTTAGTATTTTATATGTTTAACAAGAAGTGAATTTTCCATTTATTCATAAGGATTATGTCATCTTTGTTTCTCATATGAAATTTAAATATATGGTTTTCATTCCTCATCATCTCACATATATCTTATTCCCATTTTCACTCTTTGCTACAAATTGAAAGTATTATGTTGCATAAAAAAACAACTAAGTCATCACCTATAAAATAATTATTAACACATTTATAATTTCATATATGTATGTGTGTGTGTGTGTCTATATATATATATATATACATATATATATATACATATATATATATATATATATATACATATATATATACATATACATACATACATATATATACATATATATATATATATATATATATATATATATATATATATATATATATATACACATACACACACACACACACACACACACACACACACATATATCACATTACATAATCTATATAATTTTTTTTCTCACATATATAATAATTTTACATAGAATTATATTAAAAATCATAGAGATACATGATATAACATCACATCTAGTCATCTAGAGTGCATATTTAAAATCAAAATAGAGAAATTCAATCCCATGATGCATAATGACAACTTGTTAGGAGATAAACCAAATGCCTCTATCTCTATATAATTACTGTTGATTTTGAACAAACATGAATATCCAATATAGACTCCTTTATAGAGTAGTAATGAGTCTTAGGATTGCAAAACCAAGAAGAATTAAAAGTGAGAAATATATATCATCATATACAAATGGATTAATATCCTAACCTCTTATTATGGAAGGGTCTTAATGTGGAACAATGATGAGGGATGTGGATTATCTAGTGTCTCCTATTGGTACCACCTAGGAAACTATCTCTCTAGCTAGAGGGATCCTATCTCTCCTCTCACTATCACCTCCAAATGAGTTCATCCCTCTTATGCATCAGTTGGAATAATAGAAACCCTCACATAATAACATCATTTAAAACAAGGACTATATATGTACACACACACACATGCATATATACATATATATATGTGTGTGTACATGTGTACATATGTACATATGTATGTATATATCATATTAAATCATCTACATACAGTTTTTTCTCACATATACAATCATTTTACATAGAATTATATCAAAAATCATAGAAATACATGATATAACATCACATCTAGTAATCTATAGTGCATATTGAAAATCAAAACATAGAAATTGAATCCCATAATATATAATGAAAAGTTGTTAGTAGATAAGAAAATGTGTCTCTCTCTATATATAATAACTATTAAGTTTATATAAACATGAATATCTAATACATACTCCTCTATAGAGGGATAATGAGTCTTAGGATATTAAAACCAAAATGAATCAAAAGTGAGAAATATATATTGTCATATACAAATGGATCAATATCCCAACCTCTTATTATGTAAGGGTTTCAAATGTGTAATAATAATGAGGGATGTGTCTTATCTAGTGTCTCCTATTGGTACCACCTAGGAAATTATCTCTCTAACTAGAGGGATCTTATCTCTCCTCTCACTAACACCTCCCAATGAGTTCATCCCTCTTATCTATCAATTATAATAAGATAGACCTTCACATAATACCATCATTTAAAACAAGGCATCTTATCTCATTAACTATAATTGAGAGTGTTGTTATCTACCCTTAACTCATTCAGTACCATAGATGAATGGTAGGTTGGATTAAATACATTATTATGATGTCCTATCCCAATAGGCAATCCAAATTTATATAACAACTCACCTTTAGTCATGTCAGTACCCAAGTTAATCAAGGTATCCTTAATCATGGTCATTTATCTTTTCAATGTATCTGTAATCTTAATGTAGAAGAATTGACATTAAATTTAGTAATATGAAAAAAACCCAATAAATCAACTAAGTAATAAAATTTAAAGATAAACTATCAAGTAGTAAGCCAAAATTTAAAACTTAATAATTTACTTGGGTTATCCTTATGCCAATCTAGATTAGATTCACAATCAACAACCTCACCCTCATATATGTCCAAGTACTCATCCAACTCATTATACTCAAACTCCTCATTGTCTCCACATTCAAGCTACAATTACTACTAGTTTATAGGATCCTAATGTGTGAGGTCCTAGTGTGGTGGTGGTGGTGGCATTGCTTACTACTATTTTTCCCTCCTCTAGCTAACTATTGATGAGGCACCCCAATCAATATTATTTATTTCATCACCCAAAAAATATTCACCCTTCACATAATTAGGTACCAATCTAACCATCCCAATATCCTTACCTATGACTCCTTCACACCTTTGTACACAATTATCATCAATTTAAGGTTTCCCATGTAGGGCATGTTAAACTATTGAGGTACCTTTCCATTGGGTGTACCTCAACCTATAAGAGTCATTCATGAACCTATGTGTCCCTGGACATCACTGCAAGATAAAAACCCTCTCTATCAAACTTAAAAATAATTCCTTATTAGGGTAGGGATATTAGATCTATTGTTGTTAAGGTCCCAATAACCTAGGGCAAGAAAGGAAAGGGTGTCATGTTTATCCATGTCGAGGCCTTGATGGCCCCTATGTCCCTAATAGGTACTCCCCTATGGTAGAGGTTCATCATCTTGAGCACTTAACTCATGAGTAATATAAAGTGATTGATCAAGAGTTTTCCCAATGAAGTTATATAGTAAAGATCCCTATAAGTGTGATCCTACATCTCATGGCCCCATGAGAATTGAGATCTCCTCTCCTCAATATAGTGAACAATATGGGACCATTTATGTAATAATCTATCAGTACACTTATCCCCCACTAGTTTGGAGACAAGGATAATAATAATAAAATTCCATAAATTGGGGATTGATGATCCCACAATATTAATAAGAGACACTCCACACTTCGCACTCATGTTGAGTGTGACTATATATCAAAAACTATTTACCCAAACCACTACCTCATCCATACTCATGGCATCCTAAGGTGTCATCAACTAATATTTCATAAGTAGTCTATTAATCATATAAACATCTATGAGAGTGATGATCCACTCTTAGGGGACTTAAGGGAACATGAAAGTGTTCCTGTTAGGATCTTAGTACAATAGTAAGTCACACAATATCCTAGTTAATAAAGGGATAGTCCCCACCCATGTGATCTATATAATGCCCACTCGATCAAGAAAAACTAACTCAAATAGTATCAAAATTAACATGACTTGAGGGAGACACTCATGTTCTCTATATTTAATCCAATGTATGTAGGCCCACTTCAACAAGAAAATATCCCAAATCAACCCTCAGTTCATTTTTGCCTCCCAAAAATTTGCCTACTACCCTTTGTTCCCAAAGGGATGAAACTATTATATTTAAAAATGGTACGTATACAATTACCACATGAAATTACATAATAAAAAAAGATAATTATGTAACTATTGTGTAGATGTGGTTACATAACCACTCTTTCTATAGATAATGATATTCATGGTTCCACCATGGTGGTTATATAACCACTAGTATATGAAGATTGACATTTCTATCCCTAATGTGGTAGTTTTATTAGCCATATATGTCCTCGTAAAACCCTCCTAAAACACCTACAATCAATAAAAATTCATAAAAATTCTTATAACTCCCTATTCTACCCAACCCCCCAACACAAGCATGCCTAAGCTAAAATTTTTAATTTTCATGGGATTTTTAGCATGTTTTGGGCATAATTTTAAAATTGGTGCAAAATGGAAAAGTGCATAAAAACCTACCTATCCCTACGTGATCCACCTACATCTATTAGATTCACCATACTCTTCTCATGTTTTATCCATCTACTTATCATTTTCTCAAATCCATCATGGGTAAACTAGAGCTCAAAAATATCTCAAACAAATTAGCATAAATGAGTACCCTTTTGAAACATTTTTGAATATATTAGGATTTAAACTAACTATTGGAATTTGAAAACATTCCAATTGTATCAAAATTATTTTGCTTATTTATTATTTTCATGCTTACAAATCATATTTCTATAAGATTTTATGATTCACACTCCAAAACTAACATTTTTAATTTCATTTCCATTTATTGTAGCATATTTTATGGTTTTTGTAGGTACATGACGATTTGGTGCAATATCTAGTTCCTTAATGGGAAATTTTAGGTAGTATGGTCTTCTACAAACATATGGTATGTATTCTGGTATATGTTTCAATTACTTATTATATTTTATGCTCTTTCATTATAATTACACTCAATTCTCATATTTTGTCTATAGGTTGCATGAAGTATTAATTGGCTTTGTTACACTACTTAGGTAAGTCAAGTAATTATTTATAAACTTCCTATTTCACTTATCCACATCATTAAATAGGACCACACCCTCATCAATTCATTACAGGGCATCCTCTCGAGGCAACAATATGTATATACTTAAAAATTACACTGTGCAGTATGCCTAGTATAATGTTTGATGATGATGTAGTGATCTCCCAATTAATTCTTAGATCAAGGTTATATCTATCCACATGGTCCTATTTCCTTCATATTACTCTTTATAACCCATTAGCCTCATTTTTTTTGACTTCTACAACCTATGACAACTTAGTTTTGAAAAACTTCTATGTATGATGGAAACGCCACCTAGTTGTCTGACATAACCACTCCAAGTTACACAAACACTACAAAGTTATATCCTAGTAGGGTATTTTTGTTAAAAATTAGTGGTAATTTCATAATTTATAGTGTTGGTTCCATTATGTGGATTGATAGTTTCATAACAACCCCTTGAAAAAGGGGCATTTTTGTCACGTCATCCCCATATTCCAAATTTAGTTCCCAAAATTCATTCTTTCACATTTTTTTACATGTTTCATTTAACTTTATTGATTTTTCACCTTAAGTTAACCTCTAATCTATCCCAACTTACTCTTTATTCTATTTTATTCATTTTGAGTCCCTCCTAAGTTTTAATCCCAATTTAACTTCGTAAATTTACTTCATGTGACCTCCATTTCTCTTCTACAAGTAGGCTAATTTTGGCTTAATTTTAGAACCAAAAATTTGCATTTGAGCCTATAATATTTAAAGATTTTCATATCAACATATTGCTACCATTTTTTTGAATCTCTACCACTATTTTTTTATGATTGACTACACCATTGTTAACAAAGAAGTGTCTTTGATTTTTCAACCTAATCTTTGAAATAGTGTCTCCCTTATTTGTTTGGGATTGTGAGGATAATAAGAACATATACTATATGATTTTAGTTGATATCTAATTTTATCATGATTGAATTTATTTTATTTTAATCTATTTTACTTATTATATTATATTAGTTAAATTATTATTGTGGTAGATCAGATTTAAAAATATTTGATAGGAAAAGAATCATTTCCTTCCCCAATCATTACAAATACAAAGTAGTAAGTCTTTTTGTCTATTTGTATTCATTAGATTTCATTCATAGTATATAATGTTACATTCAAATCATAGGTGAATATTAGAATAGGACACACATACTTTTAGCTATTGAAAAAAATCAATTCTTAGTTTTAAAATGAAATTTTTTCATACACGCACACCCCCACACATTAACAACCAGGAAACCCTAGATTGGCCTCACTAGGCAAAATTATTATTTCAATTATAATTACTCTTACTTTTTAAAAAACTAAGATATTTTTTATAACCCATAATAGCTAAAAATAAAAATTTTGATAATAAATTTATTCAAAAAATACATTGTTCATATCTAGTGTGCATCTGATCTAGGAATATTAAAAGTTTATTTTAATTGCATATGAGTAAAATAAATTCTAATATATTAATAGTATTTTTATTTTTAGCATACAACCATATTATTTAATCATTTTCATGTTTGTATAAGATTTAATTTTCAAATAGGAACTATTGGATCAATATACCCCCCCACCACTTTTTTTGTTTTTACAAATGGGGGACCCTTATGAATGTTTAAAAACATCTAAATAGTGAAATCTTTCTCGAAGAGGTTATCTCTTTTAGAATTTGAAGATCATCCACTTGAAAGGGATATCCTTTATAAATGCATAATGGTAATTAAAATAGTTTTTGACTAACTTTGCTAATGGTTTTCCTTTAAAGATTAAATTGTAGGTTAAATAAAGAAGGCCAGGTAACCCTTGCAAAAAACCCTAACTTTTGAATTTAAAAGTTAGAGGGAAGACTTGTTCAGATTTCTTAACCCCTCCTACTTCAGTGTCTTATTTATCAATATAATCTAATGGTGTGAATAAAATTCAATAAAATGTGCCCACCTAAACCCCAAAATACACTTTGAAATACTAGATTTGAGGCACTTTCTTGAAGTGACCCTGCAAAGTTTTTTGAATTGTCCCTTTGAGAAAATTATCTCGGTCCACTTTGGTAGAAAGTGCCTGTCAGAGTTTCTTGAATTGTACCTTTGGGAAAGTTGTCTTGATCCAATTTATGAAAAATTCCCTTCATAAAAATTATTTTAGGCACTATTTCTTGTGGACATTTTGTTTGAAACAAATCAACTCTTCCACTTTTTTGAAACCTACCCTTTGAAAGAATTGGTTAAGACACTTTCTCAAGAAAGTGACCCTTTAGAAAATGTTTAAGGGAAACTACGTGAAGTATTTATAGGTTCCTTTTTATTATACCTAACCCTAATATTTTCTCTTTTTAGGGACCAATCATTTACGAGTACACAAATCATAATCAATATCCTACACTTGCTCATAGATCTAATATGATAGTGAGAAATCATCAAAGAATTTTCAACATAGTATAACCTTAAGTCCTAGCAAAGGGACATATTTATTGACCCTTAGAAGAAACCCATGTGTTTGTTTAACATAAATATACTTAGGAAGCATACTTTTATCCTAAGTCATATCAAAGCTCAGAGCTTATTAAATCATGTGCATCTTCACAGATTTGAAGGTCTATGCTTCATCACAAGATTTGATTTGATGATGTGAACTAGCCAAAGGATTTCAACCTACTAAAATTTTAAGTAGCCAATCAAAAAGTACTTAAATGATCTCAGAGCTTGAAGACTTGGTCACATATCCCAAGGATGATGCTTTTAGCTTAAATAATAATGTATTTTTCAATACAACATGATTGGAAGGCTTAAGCTTAAGCCCTCTAATTACATTAGACAATATTGAATTTGATATATTCACACCTATCATTTGATTTTCATGAGAATTTTTGTTGATGTTCATGAGGTCATCAAATTTAAGATAGTCTAATTACACAAGACGAGCTTAAATTTGATAGCCTAGTGCCTATCATTTGACAACTATGAGAATGTTTTTGATGCTTGTGAGCCCATCAAAGTTAACATAGTCTAAACTTTCAAACCTAGCAAAGGGATGTATCTCTCGAGCCTTTAAAATTACCTTTTGATTTTTACCATGAAAAGTTAGTATAATGTCTTTTAACCTAAGTTTTTATTAAGCTCAAAGCTCATTAACTTATGTTCATCTTTGAAGATTTGATGGTCTATGCTTCATCATAGGGTTAGATCCAATGGTTTAAAATAGATAAAGAGTTTTCAATGCGGATAAAGTATAATGAAGGTGACCAATTAGAAAATACTTCATGGATTGAGATCAATGAACTACACTCACTCACAGATCTAATCCAACTATGTGAAGTGAAGGAAACTTTTAAAGACTAACAACTAGCTTTTAAAAGGACTTTCACAAGAGTAACATGAGAAAATGTATGAATTCACCATCTCTACCATTAGAGTAGGGAAAACCCTAGCTCACCAATGTAAAACCCTATTCCTTATTTAATTAAGCCATAATTGTATTCAAAAGAGCTAAAATCAACTTGAGAAGAGCTAAAAAGACTTAGCAAAATCCTATAGTCAATAAGCAATGAAACTAGTTGAGGAATTATGGATGTAGTAAGAAAAAAATGATGATATGAGGTAGAGGTTTACTTGGTAACTAAAAATTAAGGAAGACATGATAAAGATACTAAAATGGATGTAGGATCCTTGAATAATGGTTTGAAAAATTGGTCTAAAATCTTCTTTGCAATCAACCTTCTACAACCATTGGCTCCAAGAGAGAAATGAATTGTTTTAGTTTAGAGGAGGCATGAAGATCTCATGGAAATCTAGATGTCTAGGCTTGACCTTGTAGCTACCAAACTATAGGTACTCCATTGTATCAATATCCTAGTTCCTATGTTCATTAATTTTAGAGAGATGGAGATTACATAATTAAGTAGGGTACATCAAAGAGGGTTACTTATATAGCTCCAGTAGATTTTGAAGGTTACTAGAAGATTACCAAGACTCACATAAACCTCCATAAAATTAAGGAATGGACCACTAAGAATGACTTAAATAATATCTTAAGACCATGGATGGATGGAGGAACTCATGTAATGAGAAACCATTATGGTAAAATCCTAATTGTATAATTCAAAGAAGAAATTAGAATCATCATGACTTTATTGAATAGTGATTATAGAGTAGTAATCACATCCTATGTTGACCCCAAGTGGGTTTCTTATGTCTATTTCATGATAAAAGAGAAGCTGACTCCACCTATTAGAGAAATGATAAGTATCCACTTGGGAAGACAGCTTAATGGAATTAAACGAAAAACAAGTCAGATCTTCACTATGATGTCTTCCTTGTTGGACACCTTCATGGCCTTAATCTACTTCCCTACCATCAAGAATTGGTCACCTCATAGTAAGATTATCATTTCACACCATTACTCTAAATTTCACATATTTAAGTATTAAGACCACATATAATTCATTTCTGATTGCATATATCCCACTCTAGTTGGGATAATTACTATAAGTCCAATGCCCAGGGTTTACCCCCTCATTAGGCAATTTAAAGAGCCCATTGGTAACATATGGCTCTATCATAATTATATGGTCATAAAAATTAAAGGTTTCTAAACCTAGCCCTTCAGGCTACCAGTGCATGTCCTAATCAAGATAGCTAAGTAGAAAATAGCTCATCAACTCCTTTAAGGTATAGACCATGTATTTAAAGAGAAGAAGAAAGGCATTCTACATCTCTTCCCATATCTAATTGGGAATATAATGATTCATGGATGGAAGCAAATAGAGATATTAGTAAGGAATATATATACATTCTACTTTCAATTAGATTACCTCAAGACATGGGATCGAAAGGGAAATGTTCTCTCTCATCTACAATCCAAACAACTACATAAAGTACCTTATGAACATCAATTGGGTCCATTTGACCACTTACACATAAAGGTAGCCAAATTTGAGGAAGTGTTTGCTAGGTTTAAGGGGCATGGATTCAAATTAGAACATAGATTACAGAGGGAAGAAAAACCATTAGTAAAAATATGGAAAATTATTCCCTTGAAATACCACATCTTACCTTCCACCTTGGGTCCACCATAAGTGCCTCAAGGTCCACCTTAGAAAAAGAAGCTACCTCAGTGGCAAGTGCCCAAAATTAAAGGACCTAAAAAATAAAATATTGAACATAGGCTAGGAGAAGGACCCTCTACCTAAACTCTCCCTCAAATACCCCCTTCCCTAGTAAAATACCTTGATATGGTTACCTTGGAACCTTATAAAATAGTGGAAGAAGTCTTCAATGAACTTGTAGATACATATGGGTCGAACAAGGAAGGAAATAAAGATGAAGGAGCCATAGCTAAGGTGGCACTAATTGAAGGTCCTCAAGCTAAAGAGGTAGATAAATGCAAAGGATTTGCCATAGATTTGGTCCATGTGACCAAAAGAAAGAGGTAAATAGATATGGATTTGGTACCTAGATCTCCCATTAAACCCAAGTGGATTCACCCAATAAGTGAGGTGAACTTATTTAGTGACAAATTTCCCATACATGGACATATCATGCCTAACTATTTTATTTATGGGAAGTTCCAAAAGATACCCTCTCAGATGCATTCATGGGTTTTGACTAGCACTACCAATGTTGAAGTCAATGATGTGTGATATAAGGAATTTGACTCAAAAGAGGATGGTTAGTAGGGTGTTAGTTCCAAAATGAAAACAAAATGGAAACACACTAACTAACATAACATCTCTAGGCCTAGACACTAGGGAGAGATTAGTTAACAAACATGAGTGAAACACTTAACTAAAATACAAAAAAAAACTTCTTTTACCTTCCTTGGATTCTCTAAAATGATTATTGTAGTGTCTTATTTGGCTTGTGCTCATGAAGTCCTTGGCAATGGAAGCTTGACTACCTCCATCTCTCCTTGGAACCTTTAGCTTGTGGCTTGGAATCAATTTGACATGGTAATGCTAATTATAATGGATTCTTTAAGATATTTGTGCATTATAACTTTGCACCAAAATAGCTTAGAAATGATGTTCATGGCCTCTCTATTTAAAGATTTTTTGTAATGTCTAGAATCAACATGAACTTTCCATCTCAAGATTAAGATGTGAAATTAAAATTGATAATTATCCTCATCATGACATTGGAAAAAGAGGTAATTAAGAGGCATGGAGGGCATGAATCCTGATATTTGTGGTATTTATGGCCTAGGGATGTCTTCCCAAGAAATGAGGTCACCTGATGGTGTAGATATTAAATATCCATTTCTAAAAATAAGTTTTCAATAAGCTTCCATGGAATTCTTAATTAGGCATTTATTTAGATTAATTATCTCTTAAGCATGCCTAAGCACTGTGTGCATAAATTACTCAAATTGATAAAAATGCCTTGTTATTAGTCTAAATTTTGACTTGATTGGAATAAGAAGGTGATGTCATATGTGTTAGATCTGTAGTCCCATTTAGGATGTTTTCAATAGAAAATAATGAAGGCACATGTATTGTATAAGATATTTGATAGGAAAGCTCAATCTAGAGCACCCAAGTATAAAATTGGCATTTTGACTTAGAGTGATCTGACCAAAGATAGCTGGCCTATAAATTGCATTACCCCATTTAAGGATACCCTAGCCAAAATCAGCACTTGAATATGCCAGTTTCACATCATTTATCATGTTCTAGTGTTTTTAGGCCAAATTATGCATTTTGGGTAGAAATTATTCAAAAGCATGGGTGGAGGTTATTGATAGCTATATTTAGGTGTCTACAATTTTCCCCTATTTGGGAAGATGTTGAAAACTATAGGTAAAGTAATGTCTTATAAAAAAATTAAAAATTCCATGTATGCAAAAAATAAGATGATGATTAAAGAACAAATCTCTAAATGGTTTTGGGAAGCCTATGATGATGCCCCCTTGAGGGACTGGCCATCACATTTGTTGATGGATAGTCCCTCAAAAAGAAACAAGAGGACAGGTGTAATTAACCCATGGTTGAGATTAATCCAATTGAGGAAATGCTTGGATGCATTAGATTTAAAAATATTATTGATTTACCCAAAGGTGGTTATAATCAAGAATAAAAGTCAAAATAATAATTTTCCCATAGGCAGTTATAATCATTAAGAGGACCTATATTGGCTAAAGATGATTATGCCCTAATTAGGGCTGATTAGCAAGCATAACTCAAGGATATAACCTAAAACATAGATTAAATATGAGTGGGTGAAAATTGATGAAAGAGATGGATAGAGGAATAAGATTGATCATTACAACTGATTCAATTATACCTTTCAATGAGGAGGTGCTCATCCTGATTAACAATGATATAACTAGAATTGTTAAATGAGTTATATTGATCAAGGTGGGTGGGAGGATTTACCAAGGTTCCAAGGAGAAACTTATATAGCTCCATTGATTATAGACCTTCTTGAAGCTAATTTTTTCTATAGCATGTAATGGTAGGCTTCATGATAGAACACCATGAACACTTGGCCAAAATATGCATAAGGACTGACTATAAATATCCAATAAACACTCAAAAATAATTTACCAATGATAAAAACCATGATGATAATGTTGATTTGTTAATATGGATAGACTCAAGAATAATGTGCTTGAGGAATCACCTAACGAACACATATAGACCGAGTCAAGGAAAAAGTACTAAAATCAAACAATAGGCAAGTGAATAAATAAATAAACAAACAAATTTAAATAAATAAATAAATATAAATCCAAAAAACAAAAGCAAAAGAAAACATCCTAACAATGATAATGCCCCAGTAAGGTGGATCGAGGATAACTGACTAGGCTTAGATAAGACAATTTTTTTTGGATTTTTGAAATGTTATGAATGTTTTTTATATTTTTGAGGTATCTTAACTCATTAGATAATGACAATATACCTACTCACAAAATAATGAGATCATTTGGCTTAGGTTGCTCAAAAAATAGTAAGAGCATATGGAAAGGGGGACTGAGGTGACCTCGACATGAATTGAGCATTACCCACATAATCCTAAAATGAGCTCAAGTCATAGTAACTCCATCCACATAAAAGCTAAGGGAAAAATCAAATAGGTCCCAACAAGTTCTCAAATTTGGCAAATAACTGGTCAAATGAAAATAGTAATGGCAAGGTAATGTAGTAATGCATGATAAACAAGCGTTGCCCCTAGTTTTCCCATAGGCTATTATAACTATGACACAATGGTATATGTCAATGATACTAATTTTCCTATAGGTTTTTATAATTAGTATCAAGATTAGTGAAACATTGATTTGCCCATAAGTTGTAATCAGGCTCACATAAACAAACCTATTATAGGATGGAAAATAAAAGATACCTTACTAGATCAACTATCACAATACTTTCATAGACTATCATTGTAAACATAGATTTGATTTATTATTGAAACTTGATTAGAATCCTCTCACAAAAAGTGTAAGAAAAACCAAAGTAACCAAAATCAAAATAGGATTGGGCAGGATGAGTAAAAATAGGATTTGGTCTAGATAGAAATGGAATGATAGGATGACATGGTCTTGCTCTAAGATAATGATGGTTTTTATAGATTAGATAAAATGGTAAGAGGGTTACCCTCAGGTGATGGGGTAAATGTTTAGGATCTACAATAAAGGTAAATAGGCATAGGTAACAATGGTAATGGCATGGCAATGTGAAATGGTATTGTACATGTTGTTGGCCTATGTGTGGTTTTAGATTCTATTATTCTTATTGATAGGGAGATGCACATCTTAATCAACAAATGATATAAAAAAATACTTGATCATGTTAATTGCTAGCCCATACCTCATTTGAATAATTGCTCTGTCAAGAACTAGCTATAGATTTAGATGCCAAGAATGTTGTTATGTTCTTCCTTGGTCATTGATTTTGATTCCTTCAAGCATCGAGACAAGGTATCCTTTTAGCCTCTATAAAGGAAAGTGAGACCATGGATTTTAAGTTGGGAAAAATAATGTATGGTAGGCTTGATTGTGAAATGGAATGGTAGATGATGAAGGAATGTAGAATAGTGGGGAAACAATTGAAGATCAGGATGTTTAGTCACACGTAATGTTGTTGATGTTAGATTCAACATAATTTTGGTTATGGCAGGGCTAAAGACTTTTTCTTTTAATAAGACCACCATATTTTTCTATTGTTTGATCTTGAGAGTAGCTACCATCTGATTAGGTTGTAGATTAGAAGCTATTTTGATTCGATCTTTGATTTTGTCTTCATCAAGTAGTGAAGAAATTTTGTGCTTATCTATTGGTGCCTCAATGAGGTTTTCATCAATGAATTTATCTTGATTGTCTCATAGCACTTTTGATAAGGTTTCACTAAGGAATGTTGACTTTTGAGTTTGATTTTATTTTAGCACTTCTTAAAAAAATTCACTATAAAATGTTGAGTTCTGACTTGGATTGTCTCGTAATGCCTCCAAAAAGGTTTCACTAGGAGAATGTTCTTCTACTATATGAATTTGGTCTTAGCCTCCTTGATTTCTTCAACTGCTATTTCACCATGGATATAGTTTAACAAAGTGTGATTCTATCAATCGTAATTAACACTTATGAGAGATAGAATGTCAATGATATGGCTATTTTGGTTGATGGTAATGGCCTATGGAATGGTAATGGAATGGTGAGAGGCTTCATAATCCTCATAGAAGATACTAGGATAATTTTTGTCAAAGCTAAATTAATCTTCCTCAAAAGCCATAGAAGGATCATAAATGTATTCAAATTGATCTACAAGGCATGCCTAACCAATGTTGTAATATCCATGAACATATTCTTATTGTAAATCTAATTCCAACATAAGAGAATCTAAATATATTGTTGAGACTAATGTTGATTCAGATTTTGATGCTAAATCTGATGTCAATTTAAGAATAAAACCTAACTCAAACTTTGGTTCTTCATTTGATGGGTACTCTGTTACAATGATGTCTTGTTGAATGTTTAGTATTGGATAAGTAACAACTTGTAATGGCATGATGGGCTCCATTAATACTATGTTATAAAAGTGAGACTTCTCTAGGATGAGAAAAAGGTCATGAGAAAACTCCTAAAATATTGGTTTGTCAATAGGAGGATCTTTAAAAATAGGCACATGGTTGAGGTAATGATTTGCCCAAAGGAAATTATAATCATTAAGAAGTGACTCAATAAATATTAGCTTGTTAGAGTGAGACTTCTTGATAACTGCTATAGGTACAATAGGTGATTCATCATAGGCTAACTTATCACAAGTGGTTGTTTCAATAAAAACCATCTTGGATTGGTTGGTTATCTTGGATTTAGTTTCTAATGAGTTGTAAAATACTAATTTTAAACACATCTTAGTCTTTGAAGGATTGGATTGGTTGAGGTTTGGATGGGATTGGTAGTATATGAGGAATGAATTGTGTTTGGATAATGGTAGGGTATTTGGGAGCATGATTTCTTGCATGAGCTAAAGGACAAAGTCTTAAGATGGTAAAGATAGGGTGTTATAGGGCTTGATTTCTTGCACAAACTAAAGGACTAGGTCTTGGAATGATGAAGGGGCATTATAGAGCTTATTTCCTCACACAGAACAAATGATGAGGTCTTGTTATAGAAATAATGTGACATTATGGTCCTCGAATATAAATGGTACAATGTGGTGGATCCTGATTACTTACATAAGCCAAAGCATCCATGTTTTCCATATAAACCATATCATCCCAATTTTGAATTGGCTCATAATCTGGTCCTTGACTATGTTCCATTACTAATTATTGAAAAGAGGGTATGGATTCATATCTAAAATAACATTATCTATAGTTGGTTCTTTAAAGTCTTCCTCACAAGCCACTTCATGCCAATCAAGGTCTCGATTTAGATTTTATGGATTTTGACTATGTTCCCTATATGGAGTATTGTAGGGAGAATAATAAAACTCCTTAGAAAATCTTTTTCTATAGGGGTTCCTAGTGGGATTTTGTGTGGCCATTCTATCATAAGTTGGATTGTACATGAATCCACCATAAGTGTAGCTAGACATATCTACATAAATGATGAAATCTCTAAAAACAAATAGGCTTAGAGTTCTACGTACTCTAAAAAATTATCCAAAGGAAAAATGGTTCAAACTTGGTCCAACTTGGTCAAAGGGGTTGAGTTGTATCTCCAATTTTGTTTGAAACTGGAGTTGTATCTCCAAAATGGTTTATGCTAAGACTTGGAATAAAATATTCTAACTTAAAATTTCTAACATCAAATGTCATACACATAAAAGGTCAAGCATCTAAATAAAAATTAACATGTCAAAGGTCTAGGTCAAAGTGTTCCAAACAAGGTCTAAATTAGGAAAGGGAAAATTTGAGTTACTAGGTCTTTTGTCCAAATGTGGAGTCAAGCGTTGGGCTCAAACAAATAGGTATATGCTAGGCTAATGTGATTTGATTTAATTTAACAAGTTTGGAAATAACTTTGACATAGACCTATCACGTGGAATCAAACATAAACATGATCAATTGGCATAAAGCATAAGACAAAAGGCTCTTTGAAGAAAGATTATGTTTTCCCAAATAAAGGCACAAACAATGATGAGGATAGACATTAAATAAAAAAACCATCAATAGTTTTAAAATTTGGGTAATCAATTAACTGAAGTTTTACAACCCAAAAGAGAAAGATCTATGTATCAGCCTCATGAATTAAGGATTAAATATAAATCAATCAATATTTGGATCCAAACATGACAAGGTTAATTGAAAAATCAACATTGAAAACTAGGATTTGACCAACCAAGCTAGATAAGATTGGATATCATTATGGCACAAGACAAAGATCTAAATGGTTGATGTGAAATGGTTTAAGACAAATGGTTTTGGATATAAGGTGAAAGAAGTCTTAAAATAAATTAAATAGCCTAATGACGTAAACATGATCGAATGATGTGATCAATGTTATGTTTCAAAAGACTCAAAGGAACAAATGGTTTGACTTGATTTAGGCAGTATAACACTACCCTCCTCAACTTAAATACATATTTTTGACATGGCCTATATAAAAATAAATAATTTTTAGTCTCAAAAACACCAAGTAGGATAAATGACCAAAATATGCTAAGTATAATCATCTAAATCCTAATAAGGGTATGCCAATGTAGGGTTGACTAAACTATCAAGTTATTGTACATTTCTAAGGGAATAAATTACATAATGAATTTCACATCAAATGATTCAAAAGACAAGCACAAAAATTGGGTGACCATGGCATTGGCTAGTTGTTAAAAGGTCTAGTCCTCTTTACAACCACTACATCCTACTATTTGCTCAGTTTAGTGTGATGTCAAAATGTAGATACGTCCCATGTGTAACTCAGAAGGAGTAACTAAAGCTAATGCTAGGAGATGAAACCTTGGGTCAAAGATTCCTTAAATAACTCATGTGAGGTAATGGCATCCCCCTCATAAGCCAAGATGAAATGAAATGAAATGAAAGACATCAAAATAAAGACTTTAAGGTCATTTTCAAGGTCTCCCAAACATTGATGAGTTTTTGGGGAATGATTTAGATGACATTCTTTCTAAACCTTGGACTAGGCTTTGTGTAATAGGAATGACACTTTTGATTCCTAGGGTTCCCTAAAGGGGACAAATGGAAGAGCATACATGCAACATCCCTCTTTTTGACAAACAAAGATTTAACTTAAACAACTAAGTATATACAAAAACATGGAAAGGTGAGTTCATTTTTAAAACCAAATAGAAAATGACATGGTGTTTATTTGACCCTTGGTCTTAGTCTTAACTTTGAAAACTAATGCTAAAAACTCATGTAAGCACCTAAATATTACTTTAAACACCTAAAATAATGTTCCTCATTCATTTTAAGCATGCAAAAGGTGATCCAAACATGTTTTTAGCAAATTTCAAGCTTGGTCCTACATCAAAAATGTTAACATGTCCTTTATCCTTAAAGCTCTTTTGGGTTTGAAATAATAAAATTTAGAAAAAGAGATCTTAGGTTTGTATTTTAAGAAAAACACAGTGACCAACATTAGTTATATAGCCAATGATAGTTACATTTTCTAACTAATGACGATTATCTAACCAATCTCGATTATACCAATGTGACTGATGACATGTATCCAATTGATGTTGGTTTTACTAATTAACATTAGTTAAGCTATCCAACCAATGTCAGTCTTACCATCTAATGTCAATTATTATGTAAATCTATGGTAAACACAAATGGTAAAATAAAGTTAAAAAATCAATTTGCAAGAGTTTTAATTATCCAAATGAATATTTTAAAGCTATATAATGATCTTCTTCATGTGTGTGATGTGTCTAGTCCCACTGAGCATGCCATATGTGATCTAAATAATTTAACTCGAGAGAAGATGGTTAGTATGGTGTTAGTTCTAGAATGAAAACAAAATGAAAGGAACACACTAACTAGCAAAATATCTCTAGTCCTAGACACTAGGGAGAGCTTAGTTAAAAAAATGAATGAAACACACAACTAAAATGTAAAATAAACCTTATTTTACCTTCCTTAGATGCTCTAAAATGCTTTTTGTAGTGGATTTCTTAGCTTGTGCTCATGAAGTCCTTGGTAATGGAAGCTTGGCTACCTCCATATCTCCTTAGCACCTTTAGCTTGTGGCTTGGTATTAATTTGGCATGGTAACACTAATTATATTGGATTCTTAAAAATATTTTTGCATTATAACTTTTCACCAAAATAGCTTAGAAATAATTTTCATGGCCTCTCTATTTATAGATTTTTTAGAATGTCTAAAATCAACCCGAACCATCCATCTTAGGATTGAGATGTGTAGCTAAGGATTAATCTAATTTTTTAATTAAAAGTAATAATTATCCTCATCATGATATTGGAAAAAGGGGAAATTAAGAGGCATGGAGGGCATCATGGAAGGAATTGATGAGGCATGGAGGGCATTAATTTTTATATATGTGGTATTTATGGCCTAGGGATGTCTTCCCAAGAAATGAGGTTACCTGATGATGTAGATATTCACTATCCATTTCCAAAAATAAGTTTTCAACAAGTTTCCATGGAATTCTTAATTAGGCCTTGATTTGGATTAATTGGCTCTTAATCATCCTTAAGCACTTTATGCACAAATTACTCAAATTGATTAGAATGCCTTGTTATTAGTCCAAAATTTGACTGGATTTGAATTGGAAGGTGATGTCAAATGTATTGGATCCATATTCCCATTTAGGATGTTTTAAACAACAAATAATGAAGGCACATGTCTTGTATGAGATATTTGATAGGAAAGATCAATCCATAGCACCTAAGTGCAAAATTGGCATTTTGACTCAGAATGATCTGATCAAAGTTAGCTGGTCCATAAATTACATTACCACATTTAAGAATACCCTGGCCAAAATCAACACTTGAATATGCTAGTTTCACATTATTTAGCATGTTTTAGTTTTTTAGGCCAAATTGTGAATTTTGGGTAGAAATTGTTCAAAAGCCTATTTGGAAGTTATCAATGGCCATATTTATGTTTCTACATGATTAAGTCCTACCCTATATCTTAGAGTTCATGAAGGAACAAGAAGAGAGGAGAATGATTGAGGTTGTTAAGGAGAGTAGCAAGAAACTAGAAGAATCAGGGCAATCAAGTGGTGTTGTTCTCAAAACACCAAATGATTCAAAGATTTTATAATTATATCCCAAGTTAAAATTTAAACCTAATACTAGTAGTTTGGAGAATGTCACTACAAAGAAATAAACCATTAGAATTGAAAAAATCACTCTCTAAAGAGTGGAACCATTTGTAAGACTCACTCCAGTCTAAGGCTAAGTAGCAGGGGAGAACCCCATTCATCAAGAAGATAATTCAAGTTTTATGCAAGCCCAATCATCAATGGATGTGGTGGAAATTTAGGGATTGAAGCAAAGGATCTTGAACTTAGAGAAAGACAAGAAAGATTGGGAGTCACAAGTCTCACTATCAATTCTAGATGACCTACTAAAGATGTTAAATAAGTACCTCCTAAATGCCTTTGACTGATTAAAAGCCATGAAAATAAAAATTATTACCTTATAACTTCAATCCAATAAGGAACACACATTGATATAGTAGTGTCAAGAAACTAAATACCAGGTGACAGAGTTGATCAAAGTACATGTCACCAAGCAACCCCTAGATTTCAAGATCATTAAATTAAGGCAATTAAATGCCATTTAAGGGATCATGGTGGATAAAATACTGGAATTAATTTCATGGTAAAATAATGCCAATGAATTCATTGATGAATATAAGGACTTGGTGAATAGAATTGAAAATTTACTAAGAACCTTATTGGTGCCCCTTCTCAACCTACTACCACCTACCTAATGCATGACATGGAATTCTAATAGGGATTCCAATATTTCATCTAAGGCATCAAGAATGAAGACCAATACCAATCTAATAAGCATAATTTAAAGGTCCTTGATGTCATCTTTACCATAAGAGAGAATATAGCAAAAGCAAGGTGCTTACAAGAGGTCATTGTCAAAAGTTACAAAGAATATGATACATTGGTTGAACAAGAAGAAGATAGTCTAATGAATCCCATAGTATATTTTGAGTTAATCAAATAATAATACACTATGGTTAATACTTCCTTCAGCCTAAGTGATCAATAGGACCCACTAGCCCAAGAACAAAGTCAAGATTATTCTTATGTAAACTATATATGCTAGTTTGTTAGCATATATTAGTGTTTTGATCTAATAGGCACCTAATAGACATATGTACTATAGATTTATTTTTAAAAGTATATCTATCTTTAACTCTTGTAAAATTTTTAAAGAAAGATGACTGGTACACTGCCTATGTCTTCTATAAATAGGTAAGTATTACCATTTGTAAAGGGAGGGATTTTAAGTAATTTTATATTAGAGCAATTAATACAATTAGAATTCTACAAATATTGTCTAGAATTGTGTTATATTGTTTTTAATTTCTCTCAATTTTAGGTGGATGTCTTAGGTTTGAATGGTTCTTGGATATATGAGTAATATTTCATGTTCATGAGGTTTTTATTTTGTGATGTGCTAGACTAGTTGATAGATTCTAAGTTTACTTCATTTTATTTGGTTTACATTTGAATGTTATTAAAAATTTTAGATTAACATATCAAAATCTTTAAGTAATCTTGAATTTTAATCATGATCTTTATATTTCCTTTGAATCTTGCCTATTTTTTAGTGAAGATTGGGATTATGTTATGTTGCATCACCGATTGCTTAAATGTATGCTCAAATTGAATTTAATTTTGTCATTATGTTTGAGACTAATGCTTTAAATCATGTTTCTTCTCTACCTTACCCTAAATTTTTCTTCTTTTTTTATCAATGTTCACTTTAGTTTAAAGATCACTATAAATATTCACTTAGATTAGCTAAGAGTTAAAAATCTTAACCAAGAAGACTATAAAACTGCAAAGACATAGACCTTGGTAGCTCCCAACCACCACATAAATTTTTTTTTATGGGCATCTCTCAAACTTTACTGACTATTCCACCATAGAGACACTACTTGTCACAAACTGCAACTCATGCCTTGGATTCTTGTAATCCTAAAATGAGAAGTGTTCATCAAAACTAAGGAACACTATATGGAGCAATTGGAAGCATCAACAAGAGGTGGTTCCCACTAGTGCTAGAAGGAGGGCATTCTTTGTAAGTATTATTTTTTTCTTGGTTAATATTAGAAGATCTTTACATCCTTTGTAAAGATATTTTATTTGTAAGTGTTTTCTTGTTGATATTTATGCTTAGTAAGGTAAAGATCCTTATTATTTGTAAAGTTCAATTCAAACTCTGGTAAAAATAGCTTTAAAATTAATAATTATTGATGTTTAAGGTTATAATGGCTTTATTTTTATTAAATATTGATATTGTCTTGTGAAATTTGAGTCTAACTCTTCAATATGATGTAAAGGATGGTCATCTTTGCATAATTAAACATATATTTGAGATAATTTAGTCAAAGATTAGTGTCCATCATTTAATAAGTAGTTATTAACAAAATAATCTTAGTGTACATGTCATTTATTTTTCTTTGTGGTAATTAATATATTACACCATATTTCAAAGCAAGATTCTTAGTTCTTAAGCTGGAATTACCCAAAATTAAGACTAGATCTCATTCAAAAACTAGGGAACCTCTACTTGAGCTCAAGACACATGGAAACGATAGAAGGGATAAAGTAAGGTGTAGACATTCAAAATATTTTCCATCTTCACCCCTACAAGGAGTCCCTACATTCAACCTTTGACCAGATGTGGCTTGGCTTAGAAATTCTCCTATCAATGTTGCAAGTATAGTTCATGATTTGCCACAAAATCATGAGAAATATTTACCTATTTTAATTCCAAATAGTATGGTCACTATCAAGGAACATGTCAAGTCCTTTAAAGCTACTTTAAGGCTCTTAAATGTCATTCACAAGGATGTATATTGTAGGTTATGCCCTTTTACCTTTAAACATGTAACCTATGAGTGATTCTTAAACCTGCCTCATGATTGCATCACTTCTTGGAATAACTTTGACACCATCTTTATTGATCAATTTGGGAAGATAATTAACCCCTTTGTCATATATCATCAGTTTACTTCCATCAAAAGAGATTCAAGTGAACCTATTAGGTTTTTTAATGATAGATTTCAAAAGATGTTCAATAGAACTATATATTCTTATAAGCCTAATGAACTTTTGACCTTATAAATATACAAAGATGATATATCCCATGACTTCTATGTTTTTTAAGAGAACCCTTCCATCTATTACCACATTAGCTCAAGCTTATTCAGAAGTAGTGGTCATTAGTGACCAAATTTAGCCTCAAAAGAAAATGGCATACTCTATTCCAAATATCAAACCATAGATGCTAGCCTTAAACCTTTTCCCAACTAATAACTAGAATTCTCTATCTTTGAATAAAATACCAACTCTAACTATCTTTCCTAGTAGTCATGTTATTCTCAATTAGAACTTAGGTTTATTACGTTAGCAAATTACTCATAGATCTCAAGCCAATGGTCAAAAGGCTCTAATAGAAATAAATATGGCTAATAACAATCAATCCCAAGCTACTGAGACTCCTAAGAATGAAAATGAGTTCATACTAATGATTGTCCAAAAGCTTAGTACAAAATTCTTATAATTGTAAAATCAAGTTGGTAATGCTAACAATAGCTTTGGAAGTAACTTCACCTTCTAAAAGTTTAATAAACCTAGAAATCAATTATAAAATGACAACTTCTTTAATAGAAACAAAGCAAATGAGCCTTCTTCATTTGGAAAGAAGACTATGGACATAAATCTCACAAATATTACCTTGTTTGATTATTATAGAGTACATGCCACTTATAAACATGGTGAGATAGATTGTATTAAATTATGTAAAGCTTTTGAAGACTTCCAAGAAGACCTTGACACCTTTGAGGTTATCCTAGATAATGACAATACTAATAGTACTTTTGGATCTAAAGCACAATATCAATTACACGTGGTGGAGACCTTCCAATTTCCTTTCCATGAAGATAATGAGCTTGGCAATATTCTTGAAAAAATCCAAGCATTTCAACAAATCCTAAATACTTACCCTCTAAGGAATAGGGAGCAAAGATATCCCTTGACTTTTTCTACTCCTCCCAATAACTATGGGACTCCTCTACATACATCTTTGAGGAATGATCCTAAGCCACCAAAAGGTAGTTATTCTAAGCCTTTGGATAAATCTTTGTGTAATATTGGATACAATGTTATTGAGGACATGAATAAAATCAAAGCAAACATCACTCTATATGAACTGACATAGATAACTAAGCAAATAAATGTTCTCTTGGAATCCTTGTCCAAAAATCTTGGAAAGCCACCAAAAAGTGATACTACTAATGTAAATATGCAAGTGGAAAAAATAGAGTCTCCACCCTTTTTGCTCACAATCAAAGTGTTTGGTATGAATGCCCATAATTATCTACTAAATTCAGGCGCTTCAACTAATATTATGCTAGCTATAATTTATGAGCAGATAGGATTGAACATAATCAAGTCAGACCGAGTAGTCCATTAACTAGATAAATCAAAATTTAAAGTCATTAGAGAGCTACTAAATGTGCATATTCAATTGGAAAGTGAAACTAGAGTTCAATAGTTTATTAACATTCAAGTAATAGACATCCCTAGTGCTTATGGGTTGCTTTTAAGTAGGGAATAGACCAAATATTTGAATGGGTACATGTCCACTAATTTATCTTACTTTTGGCTACCATGGAAGGGTGTTCCTAACTAGATAAGAGTTAAGAGAGAGCCAAGGATGAAGCATATGATAATTGAGTACAATTTAGTTAATGAAAGGGTAAACTTCCTTGATTCTGATATTGGAATCTTCACTTTACAAATTGGACAAAATTTGGATTCTAAAATACATCCTCCAATGTGTGAACTATAGAAGTTACATTTGATGGATCCAAATGAAAATCAAGATTAGGAGTTGGCATTGTATTAATAGACCTTGCAAACAAATAATGTCATACATCTTATAGGTTACAATTTCCTTGCACTGCTAACTTAGCTGAGTATGAATCTCTTATTCTTGGACTATATCTTTCCATCAAACAAAAATTTAAAGAGCCTTTGGTCTATGGAGACTCCAAAATTGTGGTCAACCAAGTGAGGAATAAATACCAGTGCAAGCTATCTTACTTGAAGAGATATAAGTTCCAGGTATGGGATTTGATTGAATATTTTGATACCTTTAACATCTTGGTTGTTCCAAGGGAAGAAAACAAGACTATTGATGATCTTTCTTCTATTGTATCCAACCTCATGCCAAACTGAGATTCCCCTAACTTTGTCATTGAGTTGGTACCTTATCCATCAGTCTTTGGTAACATCAATCACTTTCATGTTTTCTATGATGACTAGTAGATCATTGATTTATTGACTATGTGGCCTTTGAGGCCCATATCATTGATGAATCAGATGAAAGCTCTTCTAAAAAAGAACCTAATGGTAAGATAATCTAGCTTAGTGATAACAAGATACCTAAAGGGATGATCTATTTAGAGAGGCTATTTGATCATGATAAGTTGACGAGCGTACCTAAGGTACTAAAAGTGAGTGGCAAAGACTACTAGTTAGTATATCTCAGTCCACAATACCAACATCAACCCATCAACATAGGGAAAACAAGCACTAAAATGGAGAATAAGAAAGCAAGAGAGTTTCTCACAAAGTATAAAGATGTCATTACTTATTTCTATGAAGACCTGAAGATATTTGACCCAAGGATCATAACTCATATAATACCATTCAATAAAAACTATAAGCCTTTCTGGTAAAAGCAAAGGCCAATGAATCTTATCTTAGAGCCTATTATCTATAAAGAGGTTAAGAAACTATTGGATGTAAGGATCATTTTTCCTATTAGACACTCCACCTGGGTTGCAAACTTGGTCCCAGTAAGAAAGAATAATGGGGATATTATATTATGCATTGACTTTAGGAACTTGAACAAAGCTTCTAAAAAGGACAACTATCCTCTACCTTCTATAGACCAAGTCATACAAGCTTTTTTAGGGTTATCTATAATGTCTTTCTTGGATGGCTTCTCAGGGTATAACCAAGTGCTTGTTGACAAAGAGGATAGGATGAAGATAGATTTTATGACCAAGTGGGGAACCTATGCCTACAAGAAGATGCCCTTTGGGATTATCAATATAGGAGTAACATTTCAAAGGGCCATGAGCCATGATTTCCAAGGTCTAGTAGGCAAATTTATCATCATCTATATAGATGATTTGATATTTTTCTCTAAGAATAGAGAGGATTAATTCATGCACTTTCAACAAGTGTTTGAAAGGTGTAGAAGATATGGCGTTTCCCTCAACCCAAAGAATAATATATTTTGTGTCATAGATGGGAAACTACTAGGCCATGTTATCACTAAGAAATGGATCTCTATAGATTATGATAGAGTGGAGGCCATCTCTAAAATTGAGTTTCTTAACAGAAAAAAGAGCTTAAGTCATTCTTTGGGAGAATTAACTTTGTAAGAAAGTTCATCTCATGCTTTGCTGAAATTGTCAAGCCTTTGAATGACATGATAAAGAAGGATGTCAAGATCTCTTAGAATGATGAATCCAAGAAGGATTTTTCTAATATTAAGAAATTAATCACTGAAGCTCTAGTCCTCATAAGTCCTGACTTCTCAAAATATTTCTATTTGTATTCATTTTCTTCTGAGCATACTATGGCTATAATACTAACTAAAAAGGTTTATGGGAATGATCATCCCATACCTTTCATGAGCACTAATTTCAATAATGTTGAAGTAAAATATTCTATGATTTAAAATCAAGATTATGCATTGGTAAAATCAATTAATAAATTTAGACATTATATCCTTAGGAATAAGGTACATGCTATCTTTCCAAACCCAGCTATAAAACTCATGATGAGTCAAAATGAGCTTGGAGAAAGAAGAGGTAAGTGGATGTCCATTCTCTAGGAATATGATATTGAAATGAATATTTCCAAGTTTGTAAGATGCCAAGGCTTTGTTCAAATTATTAATAATGTTAACCCCAAGATCCATGTCATGTAAGTTGACACAACAAAACTTCCAGCCTAGTGAGTGGTATGACTCTATCATCCACTTACTTATCAATGGTGTTTATTCCCCATGACTTACAAGAGAGCAAAGGAGAGCTTTGAGGCTCAAATCAGCTCATTAACTCATCAATAATGGAGTATTGTATATAAGGAACTTTGAGGGATTTTATTTAAGATGTGTATCCAAATAAGAAGTAGCTCAGATCATGACAACCTTCCATGAGAAGATACAAAGTGGACACCCTTTAGGGAGAACGATAGCCCACAAGATCCTTAGAGATAGGTATTATTTGCCTTCCCTCTTAAAATATGCTCTCAAGAATGTGAGGGAGTTCCATGCATGATATATATTCAACACAAAATATCCAAAGGAAGCTATGCTTTTGCAACTTGTGATAGTTGACAAACCCTTTGCACAATGGGGGTTAGACTTTATAAGGGTGACCAACCCCAATTTTTTTGATGTCCATAAATATGTCCTTAATTATACTGACTATTGTACAAGGTGGATTGAATCTGTTACCACCAAACAATTTAGGATAGAAGAGGTAATTAACTTCATGGAAGAAAGCATTTTCACAAGATATGGAACCCTAGTCTCTTTGGTCTATGATAATGGATCTACCTTCACTTCTATTGAGATGACTGAATGGGTGCATGATAATGGAATCACTCTAAATATTGTATACAATCATTATCCCTAAGGCAATAGAGTCTCCAAATATACAAATAAGAATTTGATGAAGGATATCAAGAAGTCTATGGAAGACAAACCAAGAACATGGCATAAGCTCCTCAAGTTTCCATTATGGGTGGATAGAATTAGAATAAAATAGGCCCTCAAGCCTTCACCATTTTTATTGGTGTATGGCCAAGAACCTATCTTCCCTATCACCCTCAAGTTTCCCACATTTAACTTCATGCATGAGTACATGAAATAAAATCAAGAAATTTCTAGCTCAAGGTTATTATATATTATTCAAATGGAAGATACTAAAGATAAAGTATTTTCTGAATTTAGAAATCATCAAACAATAGTGAAAAGTTGGTTTGATAAAGGATCAAAAATAAAAGTGTTTAGGAAATGAGACTTAGTTCACCTCTAGGTAAAAGATTTAGAGCCAAAAGGGAAGCATGGAAAATTCACACCTTTGTGAATTAGGCCATATCAAATTGTAGATACATTGGGAAATAACTCCTTTAAGATGAAAGACCTACAAGGAGTAGAGTTCACCTTGCCAACCAATGGGTAGTATCTAAATCATTACTTTTTTGTTTCTCTACCAAGAGTCTTCATGAAGTGAAAATTATACGATAGTTAGATTAGAGTAGGTAGACTAGTTAGTTTCTTTTCCTACTTTCCTTTCTTGCTTTGCTTGTATATATTTGTTTACTTCTTGTTTGTGCTTTTTTTTATGTGCTTGCTTTGTATTTTGTTTTCTTTTACTTAGTTGTGCTCTTTTGTTTCCAATAAGTCTTGTAGATAGTAATCACTCAATTTTTCATGAGATTGTTTAAAAATCTAGTACTTTGAAGTAGGGATATGAATCTTGTAATGATGAACATAAGTTGTCACAAAGCACCATGATCTAACTCAAAGGAAATGGTGTAGATTGATATATAAGTTAATTATTGTGACAAGTCTTAAGCATAATCTTAAATAAAGGTTTGGTTGAAATAATAATAATATGTGTTAGATTAAAAATTAGTTTGTTGAGGCACATTTCATGCTATCACTTAAAACACATCCTTGTCTTGGATAGAGGTTACAACTAAAAGTGAACACCCCAAGAATCAAAAACTTGACCAAATCCTTAAAACTACGCTATAATGGTTCCTAACCTTTGAAAAAGGACCCAAAAAATACAAAAAAGAAGAAATTTATTACAAAATATATAGACAAGAAGCAAAGGTGATTTTGGTAACCTTCACCAAGGCTATGGATGCCTAGATGGAAGTCGATCAGGCCTTGAGTGGGACCAAAGGTATCTCTATTAGAGCTATGGACACCTGACTGGTAGTAGAGCAATGCCTACACCTTCCTAGAACTAAGAGCAACTATTCTCAATGAATATCCAAAATAATCCAAGTCAAGTATTATGACTAAAGGTATGACCTAGATGTTTTCTTCCAAAGATCCATGACAAAAAGTAAGTGGAATCAAAGAACACACTACATATCTATGTTTCATCATTTTGAGTTTGAATTTTACACATGTGAGGTTTTTACCAATCAAGGTTTAATTTAGACAATGTTATGGACCCAATGGATGAAAGACTTATGTATTGGTCTAAACCAAAGCCTTAGGTTCTAACATATTGTTATGTTTCCCCTATGAGCTACCATTTGTTGGATCAACAGACGCCAACCCCCCCCCCCCCACTTTCTTTCTTTTACAAATGGGGGACCCTTATGAATTTTTAAAAACATATAAACATTGAAAGCTTGCTTGAATAGGTTGTCCTTTTTAGAATTTGAAGATCATCCAATTTAAAAGGATATGCTTTATACATGCTTAATGATAATGATGTTTTTCGACTAACATTGCTAATGGTTTGAATTTTAAGATTGAATTGCAGGTTACATAAAGAAGGTTAGGTTTCCCTCATAAAAAACCCTAACTTTTGAATTCAAAATTTGGAGGGAAAACTTGTTTGGGTTTCTTAACCCCTATTATTTTGGTGTCTTCTTTTTTAGCCAAAATAGATGGTGTAAATTAAATGCAAGAAAATGAGCCCACCTAAGCCATAAAATAACCTTTGAAATCCTGACTTTGAGGCACTTTCTTAAAGTGACCCTTCATATTTTCTTGAAGTGTCCTTTTAAGAAAGTTGTCTCAGTCCACTTTGGAAGAAAGTGTCCTTTAAAGCTTCTTGAAGTGTCCCTTTGAGAAAGTTGTATTGGTCCATTTTAGCAGAAAGTAACCTTTAGATAAATTATTTTGGGTGTTATTTCTTGTGGACATTTTTTCCCAAACAAATCAACTCTTCTACTTTTTTGAAACCTACCTTTTAGAAGAATTGGTTAAGACACTTTCTTGAGAAAGTGATCCTTTGAAAAATATTTAAGGGAAAATATGTGAAATCTTTTTGGGTTCCTTGTTTTATGCATAACCCTAATATTTTATCTTTTTATGGACCAATCATTGATGATTACATAGATCGTAATCAATGACCCGTGCTTGCTCGTAGATCTAATCTAAGAATGCAAAATGGATGAAGACTTTTCATCATAATATAACCTTAAGGCCTAGCAAAGGGACATATTTATTAACCCTTAGAGGAACCCCATGTATTTGTTTAACATAAATACACTTAGGAATCATAATTTTAACCTAAGTCATATCAAATATTAGATCTCATTAAGTTGTGTGCATCTTTGCAGATCTAGCGGTCCATGCTTCATCACAAGATTTGATCTGACAGTGTGAACTAACCAAAGGCTTTCAACCTAATCAAAGTTTAAGAAGCCAATAAAAAAGGACTTAAACAATCTCAGAGACCAAAAAACTAGTCAGATGGTACAAGGTTCATGCTTTTAGCTTAAAGAATAATGTGTTTTTCAAGACAACATGACCACAAGGCTTAAACTTAAGCCCTCTAAGTACATTAGATGAGCTTAAATTTGATAGCCTTATACCCATCATTAAAAATTCATGAGAATTTTTTTGACATTCATGAGGATGACAAATTTAAGATAGATAAGTACATTAGATGAGCTTAAATTGGATAGCCTCATGCCCATCATTCAATGTTTATGAGAACATATTTGATGCTCACGATGTCATCAAATTTAACATAGTATAAAATTTCAAACCTAGTGAATGGATGTATATCTTGACCCTTTAAAATAACCCTTTGATTTTTAACATGAAAACTTAATATAATAGCTTTTAACCAATTTTTTTATTAAGCTTAAAGCTCATTAACTCGTGTGCATCTTTGTAGATCTGACAGTCTATACTTCATCATAAGATTTGATCTAATAGTGTGAAATGGTTGAAGAATTTTAAATGAGGATAAATCATAGCAAAGGATACCAATCATAAAATACTTCAAATATTTATATCAATGGACCATGCTCACTCGTAGATCCAATATAATAGTGCAAAATGAAAGAAACTTTCAAAGACTAATGGATAGATTTTGAAAGGACTTTCATGGGAGTACCACAAGTAAATTTATGAATTTTCCACCTCCACCATTAAAGCAATAAAAACCCTATCTAACCAATGTAAAACCTTATTCCTTATTCAATTAATCCATAATTCCATTCAAAAGAATTGAAATCACCTCGAGAAGAGCTAAAAAGATAGTGAAATCCTACAGTCAAAGAGTAATCAACCAATTGATGAATTATGGATATAGTAAGACAAAAATGATGATATAAGGTAGAGGTTTAATTGGAAACTAAAAATGAAGGAAGATGTTACAAAGACACTGAACTGGATGTAGGAGCCTTAAACAATGGTTTGGAAAATTAGTATAAAATATTCTTTATGATCGACCTTCCATAACCATTAGCTCCTAAGAAGTAATGAATTGTTGTAGTTGAGAGGAGGCATGAAGATCTTGTGGAAATATAGATGTCTAGACTTCACCTCATAGTTTTGAAACCAAAGGTATTCCATTGTATCGATATCCTAACTCCTATGTTCATTAATCATAGAGTAGATGAAAATTAGATAATTAAGGAGGGTACATTAAAGAGGGTTTCTTATATAGATCCATTAGCTTTTTAAGGATACTATATGATTATTAAGACCCACATAAAACTCCCTAAAATCAAGGAATGGACCACTAAGAATGACTTAGATAATATCTTAAGACCATGGCTAGATGGAGGAACTCATGTAATGAGAACCCATGATGGTAAAATCCCAATTGTATAATTTAGTTAAGGGATTAGAATCATAATGAATTTGGTGAATAAGGATTTTAGATCAGCAATCACATCCTATGTTGACCCTAGGAGGGTCTCCTATATCTATTTCATGATAGAAGAGAAGCTGACTTAAACTATTGGAAAAATGTTAAGTATCCACCTGGGAAGATAGTTTAATGGAATTAAAAGGAAAAAAAGTTAGATATTCACAATGATGTCTTACTTGTTGGATACCTTCATGGCCTTAACCTACTTCCCTACCATTAGGAATTGGTCCCCTCATATCAAGATTACCATTTCTCACCATTAGTCCAAATTAAAC
The DNA here is from genome assembly GCA_037957365.1 of Torreya grandis. NCBI lineage: Eukaryota > Viridiplantae > Streptophyta > Pinopsida > Cupressales > Taxaceae > Torreya > Torreya grandis. The sequence continues at coordinate 48,682 of JARHVA010005356.1, read as the reverse complement.
ATATTCAAGTATAGAGACCACATGTAATTCATTTGTTATTGCATATATCCCACTCTAGTTGGGACAATTACTAGAAGTCCAATGACCAGGGTTTACCCCCTAATTAGGCCATTTGTAGATCCCATTGGTGATATATGGCTCTATCTTGATTGTATAGTCATCAGAATTGAAAGTTTCCAAACCCAACCCTTCAAACTACTAGTACATGTCCCAATCAAGCTGGCCAAGTAGGAGATAGATCATCAAATCCTTCATGGTATAGACCATGTATGTAGAGAGAAGAATAAATGAATCCTAACTCTCTTCCCATTTATGATGGGAATATGATGATTTAAGGATGGAAGCAACTAGATATCTTAGCAAGGAATATAGAGACATTATACTTCTAATTGGATGACCTCATGACATGGGATCCAAAGGACAATTTTATCTCCCATATATAATCCAAAAAACTACATAAGGTGCCTTATGAACATTAACTAGGTTGATATGACCACTTATACACAAAGGCAACCGAATTTGAGGAAGTGCTAGCCAATTTTAAGGGACATGGATTCAAATTAGAACACATATTTGGATGGAAGAAAAACCATCAAGAGAAAGATGGAAAATGAATCCCTTGTAATACCACTTCTTACCTTCCATCTCAATTCCACCACAAGTGCCTCAAGGTCCAACTTAGTAACAAAAACTACCTTAGTGACAAGTGCCCAAAATTGAATGACCTAGTGAATAAAATATGGAACATAGGCTAGGAGAGGGACCCTCTACCTCAACTCTACATAAAATACTCCCTTAAACTATAGAATACCTTTATATTTATGCCATGAAAACTTATGAAACATTGGAATAAGAAGTCAAGGAACTTGTAGACACATATGGATCAGACAAGGAAGGAGATGAATATGAAGGAGCCATAGCTGAGGTGGCACTAATTGAAGGTCCTCAAGCTAAAGAGGTAGACAAAGGTAAATGAGTTGCCTTATATTTGGTCCCTATTACCAAAATATATAGGGAAACATATATGGATTTGGTTCCTAGATCCTATAATAAACCCAAGTGGATTCACCCAACAATTGAGGTGAACTTGTTTAGTGACAAATTTCCTATACATGGACCTATCATCCCTGAATAGTTTATATATGGAAAGTTCCAAAAGATACCCTATCAAATGAACTCATGGGTTTTGACTAGTACTGCCAATGTTGAATTCAATGATTAAGTCCAACCTTGGATCTTAGAGATCATGAAAGATCAAGAAGAGAGGAGAATTATTGATGCTACTAACGAGAGCATCAAGAAATTAGAAGAATCATGGAAATCAAGCAAATTTGGTCTCAAAACACTAGAGGCATCAAAGATTTTAGAAGAAAATCTCAAGGTAAAATTTTTAACCTTGATACTAATAGATTGGAAAAAGTCACTACAAAGAAAGAAACCATTGGAACTGAAGAAGTCACTCTCCAAAGTGTGGAACCATTTATAGGACTTACTCCAATCCAATGCCATCTTGTATGGGATTACCCCATTCATAAAGAGGATATTACAATTATGGTGCAAACCTAATAAATAATGGATATGGTGGGAATTTAGGGAATGAATCAAAGGATCTTAAACTTGAAGAAAGAGAAGAAATACTAGGAGGTACAAGTCTCACTATCAATTCTAGAGGACCTATTGAAGATGTTAAATAAGTACCTCGTAAATGGATTTGAATGATTAAAATCCATCAAAATCAAGATTATTACCTTATAAATTCAAGCCAAGAGGGCACAAACATTCATACAATAGCGGTATGAAACCAAAGATCAAGTGATAGAGTTGATCAAAGTAGATGTCACAAAGCAGCCCCTAGATTTCAAGACCATTAAAGAAAGGTAATTGAATTCCATTCAAGGGATCTTGGTGGATCAAATACATGAATTAATTTCATGGTATAACAAGTCCAATGAATTCACTAAGGAAGATAAGAAATTAGTGAACGTAATTAAGAAGTTACTAAGAACCTTGTTGGTGCCCCCTTCTCAACCTATTACCATTGACCTAATTCATGCCATGGAATTATAGAAAGGAGTCCAAGATTTCATCCAAGGCACGAAATATGAATATCAAGGCCAATCCAATAAGTATAATTCAAATTTACTTAATTTCATCTTTTCCATAGCAGAGCAGATAGTAAAAGTAAGGTGCTTACAAGAGGTCATTGTCAGAAGTGACAAAGAATATGATACATTGGTTGAATAGGAAGAAGAGAGTCTAATAATTCCTATAGTGTATTTTGAGTTAATCAAAGAACAATAAACTCGGGTGAAAGACTTCCTTTAATCTAAGTGATCAAGGGATCCCACCAACCTAAGAGCAAAGTCAATAGTATTCTTCTATAAACTATATATGCTAGTTTATTAACATATATTAGTTTATTAGTTTTTTGATCTAATAGGCACCTAATAGCCATATTTACTATAGATTTATTTGTAAAAGGACAAATTTACTTACCTCTTGTAAATTTTTGAAATAAATATGATTGGTACACTACCTATGTCTTCTATAAATAGGCAAGTGTTAACATTTGTAAAGTGAGGGATTTTGAGAAATTTTATACTAGAGCAATTAATACAATTAGAATTATGTAAAGATTATTTGGTGTTGTGTTATATTATTTTTACTTTCTCTCAATTTTAGGTGGATGGCTTAGGTTTGAATGGATCTTGGATAGATGAGCTATATTTCATGTTCATGAGATTTCTATTTTGTGATGTTATATACTAGTTAAAGGATTCTAAGTTTACTTCATTTTATTTAGTTTGCATTTGAATGTTATTATGAAATTTAGATTAATATATAAAAATATTTAAGTAATAATGAATTTTACTCATGATCTTTATATTTCCATTGAATCTTGCCTAATTTTTGGTGAATTTTGGATTTATACTATGTTGCATCATTGATTGATTAAATGTATGCTCAAATTGAATAGAAATTTGTCATTATGTTTGAGACTAATGCTTTCAATCATGTTTCTTCTCTACCTTACCCTACCTTTTGCTTCTTTTTTATCAATGATTAATTTAGTTTTAAGATCACTATAAATATTCACTTAGATTAGCGTGGAGTTAGAAATATTGAACAGAAAGACTACAAGACTATATCGACTTAGACCCTAGTGGCTCCCAACCACCACATCAAATAAATTTTGTGGACAGCTCTCATACATTGCCAATTATTTCACCATAGACACACTGCTTGTACCAAACTACAACTCACACATTGGATTCTTGTAATCTTAAAATGAGAAGTGTTCGTCAACACTAAGTAACACTCTATGGATCAATTGGAATCATCAATAGGAACATGAATACTTTATTTATAAAACCATAAGAAAAAAACATAGCTCCATCTAGGTTGCATCTAGGAAAGTGTTTGTCTCAATTTGTGATCCATAATAGAAATAACTATTGGTTTGACTATTCTAATAGGAGAAAGGAAGGAAAAAACACATGGGACACAATTTACCATAATTTTTATATGTTAACAATGGTAATTAACCACTAGAAATTCTATCCACTTTGTATTACTTGAGAGTTATTATCGCTATTTGCTTAAGTAATTTTACTCCTCATTCACATTTTTATCACACTATAGTACAATGGGTAGGATTTATCATGAAAAGTGATAAAATATAAGGGAATATTAGGGAAATAAATTATGTGGTTCCTTGATTGAAACAAGATTGTTAATGCCTAAAATCAAAAGTATGTCTGATCATAATTACACCATTGTGTACTAGGTCTAACTATAGCAAAAACCACAACAATTCATTGTGTAAGATTTTAAATAGTCAATTAAAAAATTTATATTTAAATTATATTAAATTAAGTAATATGAAGGGATGGTATCTACTACACATAATGACTTGACACAACTTCAAGCTAAATAGAATGGAAATTCAGAACCAATTAGACTAGTTATTACATAATCTAATTGCATATTCATTAGTAAATACACTTTGTAATCTCCTCCTAAAATAAATTATTTAAGTTTCATTAATAATGAATATCATTAACAAGGAATAACATTAATTTAAAACTAGACTGGTATCTATTTCAATGTTATAAAATAATTTGAGTATGCCATCCAAGAAGATAATCACAAGTCAAAACAAAACAAGAAAAAGAGAGGACTAAGCCTATCACAATTTATGTAGAGTTTTAGTGCATAAAAAATCCCCCATTAAAATAATAATGCATGATACCTTATATATAAAAAATAATTGTAATTTCCCCCAAATAATGCAAGGATCCCATCTCTAACTATGATTACCACTCTAAGTTGTTACAAATTCAATTAGTTAGAATATTCCCCCCACTCTCACAAAAGGTTAAATTATATATTTTTATTTTATTTATGGTTATAACACCTATTTAACCAAAACCATATCCTCACTTCTCCCTTTTGGGAAAATTATTTTGAATGATTATTTTGTTTGGCCCATCTAAGAGAATATTAGGGCTTAGAAGTCACCAACTCACTCTAAGTGCCTCCTTAACCAATAAAAACCCCTTTAAATCTAGCTTGATTGGTCATTATATGATTTACCTTAATTCAAACCATTCTAAATTTTTTATAGGATGTTAAATTTAGCTACATTTCTTATATCCATCATTGAGGTCCACATTTCTACTACTCACTCTTTTACAATGAATTGATTGGATGATGTGCCTATCAGGTCCACTCATCATTCAACCATACTCTCTTAGGTGTATTATTTGGATACACTTAGGTTTACATTCAGTCATTGAGTCCACTTGAAAGCCACATGTTACTCCAAGATCCTTTTTCCTCGCCCTACTTACCCTAAGACCATGGAGTAGTGTGATATCATCACGTGGCATACTCCCACTAGCCTAGAGGCCTAGAGCTATATGGACCTACTAGGGAATCTGACGTAGATAGATGTTTCCAAATGATGAAATTCCACTGATGAGTCCATTAAATTTACCTCATGTTATTATATATCCATCCTTTACCCAATCTATAATGCATTATTTCATATACCCATAATAACATTATATCCATAATTGTCCATATTAGCACAAGATATGTTTATGATGCACATATTCATTATTATAATTTAAGGAATGATTGTTTTTAGATAAAATAGTATGATTTAATATTATATATATTTGGTATACTAATGGTGAAGAAATAATGTAGTTTATTCAATGGTTACCATGTTTTTCACAAGCTATGACAACCTACAGAAACTAGGTTATGGCATCCTATAACATCTAACTAGATTTATTATAGTAATTTGGGTAGTGTAATCCTATAGAATCTATCTATATTTCCTACAGCAATATGTTTAGTTGCAAATTATATCATTTTTCCATATTTATTATAGCGTCTGCATAGTATAACGTTAAACAACTATGACAACTTGTTGATGGTTTAACAATTCCTTCCATGACTTTAGGAAGAAAAATAATTCCATGAATATAGGGAGGAGTGATTTTCTTGAAACTAAATAATTTTATCCTCAACACACATATTATTCTTCATATGTATTATTTTATCTTATGCATAGTTAATATCATTACATATTTTTATTAGGTGAAAACATAGATTTATGGTTGTAATTTCCTAGATTTTCTATCCTCCAAATAAAGAACCTATATACCCTATATAATAGGAAGAGTTTAGGTTGCATTAAATAATTGGGAGTTAATAAAGTAACTATTTAATGGATATAGAGTTGTAATTTATTGATTATTTTATGAGCATAATTATTATGTTTATAAAAAAAATTCAACTTGTAATTTACCTACCCTAAGAATGAGTTGAGTCAAGATCCAACCCAAATGAGTCAAGGCCCATGTACATAGTTTGGTAGACTAATTCCTTACATACTATTTTTATATTATTCATGTGTGGTTTATATGTATATTTATTATCTTGTATTGAATAATTATAATATGTGTGATTTCTTATATAAGCTTATTTAATTTTTTGTATTATTTGTAATTCAACTCTAGAATAAGTTAGATTTCTTTCTATTATTTAAATTCATGCAATTTATTTTACGGAAGTGTTTTTATGTTTATGAAATGATTAGGATCCAAAATTTTATATAAAACTAGTGTAACACATATAGTACTGACATCTTATCAAAGTTAAACACATCTTATGTTGACAACTAATGAAGTAGTTTTTTATGCACCAAGTGGCCACTTCATCATATGATGATAGGTGAGGTTGTAAAATGTTTTCAAGTTTAATTAGTGGTTAAAATTATCGTCATAATTTTATTTTTATTTGCAAGGAAGGTGCCAAGTATTAGTATTATAATAATGTTAGTTTAAATTTCCTACTTTTGTAGATTAATTTCCTGCTTTTATAGATTAATTTCCCTCCTTCTAGATTAAATATATTATTTTATTAGATTAATTTTATCACTTTCATAAGTTAACTTACTTTATATATTTATGGGTTTAAAGATCAACATTTTTAACTTTTTAGTACAAAATATAAAAAAGGCTAACTCATAATTTTATTTGTTTCTGTGTGATATAGAACTAATTAGGCAAAAATCAAAATGTTTTTCTTCAAAAAATAAATCAACCTTATGTAAATAAGAGAAATGGATAAAAAAATAAGTCTGGGAAAGTTTAAATTGATAAAAATATAAATAATGAATGGGAGGTTTATATATATTCAATAAATATTGGTGCTCAAATCCATGATTCAAAAACTATAAGATAAGGCCAATAGGTTGCAATCCTCAAGTAGCCAGGCTAAAATAGAGAATGGGAATCTAAGATAAGAGTTAGCTATACTTTCTTGTAAAAACCATCTTCTAATTAATTTTTCAAATTAGAACCATACCTCTATGCCTAATTTTTTTTTGTGTATCTACTAAAAATGACCAGATAACAATAATGGAAAAGAATGTAATTGTTGATGCAAATCTACCTACAATAGTTTTTAAAATTCTTGTTGATAGGGAGAACCAATCTGTAGTAGATGATATGGAAATCAAAGGGTAAAATCCAAATTTTATCTAATTATGATATATTTATTTATAATAAATTAAATATTATAGAAGCCTAAAATATCCTTATTAGTGAATAATATAATCATGTAGCAACTATCATTTTGCATGTTGATAAAAGTTAGATTTTAACAATTTATCCTATACAATCATATGCATATGTTCATTAAAACCAACATGAAGCCATTTATCCAACCTATGTTAAACAAGATCAAACCAAAATAAAATATTTTTGATTTCCTTCATCCTTCTATGCATATACTTGAACTCTTGTGATTGAGTGTAAAATCTTGAGATAAGATGGAGGAAACAAAAGGTACTTGTTGTTTAATACTATGAAGGGTGAGAAAGTTCTTAAAATACATTTTAAAGAATATTTTTTATGGTTTTAGGAAGAATAATACACATCAATTTTGATGTGTTTGGTTATAATAATAAAGCATAAATATATACATACAAGATGGATACATAAAATAACAATACTTATTTGTAGCTCATATTTGATCTTGGTTATTAATACATGCAAAACCAGATATGTCTAATGATTTATTTAATACATATGTTTATTATTTTAATTCCTAATATGTAGTTAATTATTGGAGTTAAACACCACTACCATTTCAACATTTACTAAAACATTATCAACAACCATATGTCTATTGGCCATGGTATCAAAGTCACTCATGGAACCCACCACCCCAAAACTAATAATCATAGAAAGTGTTCGGTTTCAACAAACCATCATAGGTTTATTTGTATAAAATACCCAATTACCTAGCCCAACCTTTAGGATGAGATAACATTATTAAACTATTCCTAAAATTACTTAGGATACAAATCTACTGGCTTGATTATGTGGCTAAGAGTTATGGTTTAATCTTGGTTAATACATGTTGATATCTTTCTCTCCCTAGGCTCAAAAGAATCAACCCACACTCAAAACACTTGATAGTGTTCTTGGTCATATTTATGAGTCCTTATGATGCCATAAAAGTCTAGGAGAGGGTAATTTATCTTTGCAACTATGGGTAGGAAATTGATGTAATGAGTTTATATCATGAGGTGTTGTGATAATAACCCTTTCACCCTATGTGAACTAAGTCAATATTTCACTTTTTGTTTATTATGTATATGGGTCTATAATAAGTCAAGATATGGTCCTTATGATCTCAAACCATGCATGATAAGGTGATATATGATACTATAGTCTATAACAAGTCATATGTCAATTTGAGCATGGAAAAAACCTACAAAATATGGAAAAATTTAGGAGATTAGGGGCTAATATGAGGAAGGATGGTAACCCTTATTTAAATCCTTATCATACTTTAAGTTTATGTAGTAGATGTTAAGGTATTATCTTAAACTGATGTTTCATTTTAAATCATTTAAATTTTACCTTTTATGGGTGTCTAAACCATGTGAATAGTATTATTATGATCCCTAAGACATCATTAAGTCATTATCAAGGTATAAATATGCCTAAAAGGTTCTTATTATCATCATAATATCATTTTAAGGCAATTTTATTTGTGAAAAGAGGTATTTTTAAAAGTTAAACACCTTTCATTCACCAAAAAGGAGCTCACACATATGAAAAATGACCTTTTAGATTCCCTCCATCCATAATATCTAATTTAAAAGCATATTTAGTTCTTCATTTCCCTCATTTTGTCCTCTAATGGCCTTTCAAGATTTTAAACCTAATAAAATGTAGAAAAGTATGTTTTATAGTTATTTTTATGACTTGTATAGATTTGTATAGATAAATTAGAGTTAGAATAGGTTAGATGTTTTATGGGTATCCCTTGCAAGCACCCCTGAGAAGAATCCATATGTCAAATGTGCAAAAAAAATTAAAAAATGTAGTGGAATCTCCATCAAACTATTGACAAGCTTAGAAGGGCTAGTTTGAGTTATATGGTATGGTTTTGTATAAGGGGAGTTAGATCCCATGATATATGCTACAGGTGGAGTCCCTAGTGGGATTTTAATAAGTGGTATTAGTTTACATATCAAGGCACTGGGCTTTATGAACAATCACTAACACCCCTAGGTGGTCTTAAAACTTTTACAAACACCATGAGATGATTTTAAACCATATTTATGAAAATTTTAAGCTCATTAGGATATATCGGTAATGAAGAAAGATCTATAAAGGTCTATTAATTGTATTAAGACACTTTAATAATGTTATCATGTAAATTTTGGGGTTATATCAACATCCATTCTCCCTTGGTTGGTAGATTACACGTCATGTGCAAAAATTCATATGTTTTATGGGGAAATAGAGCACAAGAGGATCAATATAAATTTTCCATGCCTTTTCCATGTTCCTTACATACTTCACCTGGTTACCATTTGGTCATGTTAGATCTCCTTAAGTTCTCTCAACACCCACCTTGTGAACAAGGAGAAAATCCTTAAGCATGACTTAATTTATTTTCATATAAATCCATATTTAGGTTTCAAGTGTATGAGTGATGTCTTATTGAGGTATAAATAGTGATGTAAGAATGTGGAGGAGTTCCCCTTTCAAAATAGACAAGTTTCTTTATGGCCCTCAAGACCAAAACTAATAGACTAGCTCCAAGTGCATTCATAGGCTTTTTAGCATAATTTAAGGATTTTAAGGATGATTTAAGGTTATTGAAGACTTTGAGGTTTCATTTACTCCCTCAAGATACTTGGTTCACTCAACCAAATGTGTTTGACTTATTTATTACCTATAAGGGGATGTTTAAGGTCTCAATAGGTGGTCTTAAGTGGGGAGTAACAATCCACACAAGGTCTCCCAAAGACATCTACTATATAATGAATTCATCAATCCTTTTTCACCTCATAATAGGTGTTGGATTTTAGACTCAAAACTTCAAAAGGACTATGTAATGCACTTATAAGTTTAAGCCATAATTCACAAGCCTGTGTGTGAAAGTAAGAATAAAATTTTATAGAATTCCATGAAAGGATAATGAAACTATGAGAGAAGAAGACCAATTGAGTTTGGAAACTATTAAAAGTCTAATAACATAGTTTAGAAGTTTAGGTTTAGGACCAAATTTCAAGAGTTCTCTCAAATTTACACCTATAGTTGAGCTTAGGTAGATACAAGAAAGGGATATATACTTGTTTAAATGAATGTATTGAAGGAGGATATTAAGGTTCAAAGGATGTTAATTATGTTACCTATATTGCCTAAATATCCTTCCTCTTGTTCATTGACCTATAGAAAGGCTCTAATTACAATTAAGTACTCCCAATCACCACTTACATTGCTATAGTTAGGTTATCTCCAACCTTGCATGTGAAATTCCACACACACATTGAGGTTTGGGCTCAAACAAATGAACAAAGTATAGAGGTTATTGAAATATAAATTAATATGAAAGAGTGACCGAAACAAGCTAACTTAGGACCCTCTAGCTCTGCATACATAGTTGTCTTAATGCATATAGGTTTTCCTAGTCAATTGGAGTACCTAGTTTGTTTGAATGATTAAGGTAACACATATTGTTTATATGGAATCTATACAGTCTTTAAGACCTTTAAATTTATATTAAATTTTAAGAGAGTTTCCTAGGCCTGATTAAACATTCATAACACATAAGCCTATGTGTATGGCTATATAATATTTTTGATTATAGAGTATGAGAGAGATCATAGTTAATAAAGTGTTGAAAAATTGTAAGATCACACTCCATGAGATCTCCAACTACCTCAATAGTGAGTAATATATATATATATATATATATATATACCATTTAAGTTTCAGACATCAACTAGTCTGAGCACCTAGTATGGGCCAAGGATGGTCATGATAAACCTAGAGGGGAAGAATCATATAGGTATAGGTCTAAGACATCATGAGACTTTTTAAAATTTTAAACTAAATATAAAATAATGCTAATAAAGTACTTAAATCACCATAAACACCTATAGGTTGTCTAATATCTTAAATCTTAGTTTAGGCATGTAAGGCCTAAAACCCTACTTTAGCCCTCAGATCCTCAACTCCATTATTTTGACATGAAAATATAATTAGATAGATATAAGACCATAAAAGGATTTATGATGATGGTAAAATCCTTGAAATAGGTGTTTTACATAGGATAAGATGGGAGAAATTGTAATTTATTTGAATATCCTTCCTCGAGCTCGATCACCCCAGTCTATCAATTCAAGTTGCTAGTTTAAATGCTCATATATTACATGAAAATATGTATGGGAAATAGTTCTGTTAGGTGAAGTTTAGGACCCCTATTAAATTTCCATCCATGGTGTGGAGAGATGGTTTCAAGGGGGGAAGCTCTATTGAAAATCCTTAAGATTCTAAGCATGCCCATAATACCTAGTAAAACATTGAAGGCTATAAATATTTGATCATAACTGACCATATAAGGTACATAGTACCAAAAGATATTATGGAGATTTTATGGGGTCTATGTTCTCAATATTCATGGCCTTAAGTTTGAAATATAATTACTATACTTTATAAATAATAATTGAGATGGTAGGCCACTTGAAACCCTCCAAAACCCACATTGGGAACTTGCTACATAATAAATTATCCTTAAATATTCTAATGAAAATTAGACACCATTAAAATATCTTAGGGAGACCTACATTTCATATTTAATCTGTATGCACCATAAATTTGACACATGTGGGGCAAGATGTGCAAGAAAATGGCTTATAATGCCCAGTAAGTAGAAATTCAAAAGTCCTCTTAGTCCCATACAGAGGTTTAATGGTTTAAAAACCACTCTTCTTCCTCCCCATATCAGTACAAATAGTAATAATAATTATAATTGGACTCAATTGAGGATATAGTCATCATTTGCATCGATGGAATGATATTACAGGTCTATGCACAAAATGAAGAGGTTTTCTAGGCCACTACAAGATCAACACATGATTAAATATGCCTAATTTTTATATCCCTCACCCACTAAGAGGATAAATTCATTAATGGGCTGTGAATGTATTCAAGGGTCAGAACTAGGAGAATAATCGACATGTTGAAAAAGGTAACTACCTATCATAATGGGTGCATGACCTATCATTACATTTTAAGGAGTGATGGAGTGGTTTCAAGGTGCATGTAATATTCATGGGATCAACTATGCCAAAAAATAGTTCATCCATCACACTTCTACACCTAAGTGCTCATTTAAGTTCATTATGTAGTTGAGGAAACATAGAGGAGTTATGGGACTATTACTACCCCTTAATAATTGATTAATTGAGTGGATGATGGTCATCATGGATTATAATACACACTTATATGTAACATTATCCTTCTCTCCCCTTATCATGTTTCATAAATTGGGATTTAAGAGCCATTTTATGTATCCCTCTATTGGGTATATGAAAGTGTTTCCCATTTATATCTGAAATCTTGATATAATAAAACACTAACTCTACCTCCTTTATGATAGTATTATAGTATGTTAATGGTTATTATATTTTCCCAAGTGGTTGATTCGTCTCCCTTTATAGGTCCTTATCTTCACTTAGGTACTAGTGGATTATCTTATGTAGGTTACATGGTGTGTGAAGGTGTTACTAATTCTACTTGTAGTGAAAATAGATTGATAGTGTCTTAAATTAGTCCTATAATTCATCATCCTCAAGTCATATTCATCTATCATGATATCCATGTTAAAACCTGATGTATAATATCCTTTTGGAGAGACATTGTGTTAGAAATTAGTCTCGATCTATACATAAGTGTTTTTAAAGATAAATTAGAGGAGACAAAACATATTAGTGTATCATCTCCCATAGCTTAGGTTTGTTTCATGTAACCTTGTATCCCATTTCATTAATAAGAAATTAGGTTTATGAGTTCATTTTATATGATTCATTAGGAGAGCTATTCCTAAAATTAGAGATTCAACTCACCCAATAGGTTACTCATAGCTAGAGGTGAATTTATTGTATCATCTAGATAAGACAAGTATGAGACATATTTGCCTCAAGGGTGGAATATAGATTGATAATAGTTTATAGCACACATAGTGGGACCAAAATTCAATAAAATTGGATCAAATACTCATAAAATTTGGTGATTTAGGTTTCTTCAAACACTTTAGTATCATATCAACATCCAAGTTTCATGCCAAAATTAGTCACAAGGTCTTCAAAAAAAGGTAAGGAAGTTGAGTTTTTTGAATTATCCTTGGATTTTTCTAGGAGGAAGAGATACCCTATGTCTAATCAATATCCTACACCCCCTACTTATCCTAGTCCTACTCAAAAAATTACTATTATAACCCCTACACCCCAAATGGATAGGCCTATAAACCAAGCCTTTATGCCCTTAAATGGTGTCATCCATCTCAAATTGAATAAATTTGATTATATCCCTAATACTGTACTTAATATCCTTCCATAATTCATAGGAGAAAACTCTAACACTCTTATTGAACACATTATATATATAGCCAACCTTTGTTTAATACATAATGTAACTCAAGAAAATGTAGTAATGATGTTGCTAGCTACTTCATTGAGAGACAAGGCACTTCAATGGTATTGTTGTCACTTGAAATTTCACCAAATGAGGAGATGGGACAAGCTTCTCCTCATTCAAGTGAGAAAATGGAACCACCTCAAGGATGTGGGTATCCTTATTGTGAGGTGCATCTCTATATTAGGGGATAGTTCCCCTTGATGCATCACTAAAGCTCATATCCTACTAGTAATACTTTTGGGATGAAAAGGGATAGGGATAACATGAGAGTAAACATAGTATATAGGAGGTGATAAACCAAAAGATTCTCTCTACTCATACCCTTATCATGCAATTGGAACTAAGGACAAGTTGCACATACACTTCATCCAAATGTCAATCTTCCCTCTCATATCAATGCTTCAACATGGGGTCTTAGAGATAGTATAGGATATGGGGAAATAGAAAATAGGAATTATAAGACATTATATTTATTAGTCTACTCACTACACCCAAAATCTAATTTTACACTTCTTTCTGACTTGCAAGAGAGATCACAAACACACAAGGTACTAAGGAGAGTATCATGTGAAGGTAAATGAAACTTACACTTGCACAAGACCAAAAAACATCATGTAAACTTAGTTAAATATTTTAATGATGTAAAACACTTATATTTATAAATTTAAGGCAAAAATTTGGTAGGGCTTTTCCATATCTAGGCAAAGAGATAATATAATAGCCAAGAAGGCTCAATTTATAAAATAAATGAGAAGAGATAGAGAAGGGAAATCCAAGAGTCACTTGGACATGTGTCAATAATGTGAAGATCAGTTATAAATGTATGAAATATATATATTTGGTGATCCATGTCATGTTATGAGCTATAAATTTCATATGTAATCATGCAAGACCTATAAAGTGGTCAAGAAACTCATTTTTTATGCATGGAAAATTACCCCTCATGATTGGCATTACAAAACCACCCTAACTCTAGAACCAATAAATTTTTATTATGGATATAAGTATTATGGGTTAATAATAAGTCATCACATGCATTATATATGATCATGACCCTCCCTATCATTGTGTCCATGCATGATCATACTTGACAGTCCCAAAATAGCTCTTTTCCTTTTACCTCTCACACTTGGCACCTCAAATATATTAAAAAATGAAATATAATCCATAAAATAATAGGAATGGCATGTTTTAAAAAAAAATTATGGAATAAATTACAATAAATAATCCTTGAAAGGATTTTCAAATGAAGATTCACCATTTTCTCTAAGTCTTCCCTAGCTGGCTCACTAGGCTAGCTAAAATGAGAGAACTGGTAGGCAAACTTATGGTTTTATATAAATAATATAATTACCATTGGGACTTACAAAAATTAATAATCTCTCCTCCAAAATTTATTTGGTCTCTTGGAAGTTTACAATGCCTGCACGACACAAAAAATGGTTAAAATAAGCCCTATTTTCCCTATTCTATATAGTTTCATAAAATATAATCCCATGGATATGATCCTAATGGAGTTTTAAAAAAATTATCTTTATCACTCATGGTCAAATTCATCCGTCTATATGCACGTTTAGGCTCATTTTCACCATCAGGTCCTAAAACAAGGTTTACATTGATGGAGTCCATAGTTTTGTTGTAGAAGTTTGTAGCTAAATTGATAAAATATGTAGATTTTTTTATGGATTAAACATATATAAAATACCATTTAAACCATGAAATAGTCAAGTTTAAATCATTTATAAGGTCATAAATGCACATGACCCTTAATTTGGCTTTTAGGCTTAAGGGTTTCCTTCATGCATGACTATAATCCTTCTTGGTTAGAGCATCTTATTTGCTTCCAAATATTATATAAAAAAATTATATTATTTTAAGTCCCTGATAGGTTATCCAATCATCACTTGTTTTATTTCCCTTTGATCATCAATTTTACCATTTTCCTCAAAATTGTCATCTTCATGCATGCTAAAATTGTGCCTACGCTAAGACAAAATAGAGATGGTTTTAACTATTGGTATTTGAAAATTTATGATTTTATCACCTTATCCAAAAAATATGAATTATTTATATATATTTTTATCTCATAAATCCTCCACTTGAACTTGCAACTCCTCAAGTTTGTTATGTAGACTTTTGAATACGTAGAGTTTGAGGGTGAGCAGGGTATAAGTTTGGTTTGGAGATTTTAGGGGATGATTTTAGTTTTTCAAGGACATATATGTATCCTACATTCTTTAAAAAAAATATTCCAGCCATTTTTATTCTTATTTTCCCCTTAAACACCTTTCATGCTCTTGGAAACATGGACTAGGCTTATGATTGCCTATAAAGGGAAATTACTGCTTTAGGCATAGCTGTAGGTTACTTGGTCTTAGTTTTAGGCTTCAAGGACACAATATAAACCTTATTTATGTTTATAATATCATCCAAGTTTCAATCCATAATTTTACCAAGTCTAGTCTCAACCTCACTCCTTTGCATCAAGTTTATCTTCCATTCCTAAGACTGAGACACCTACCAATTAGGGACTAAAACACTCCTAAAGTCCTAGCTATAGGTCTAATTTTAAACTTTGTTTGATGTTTTTGGACCTCATATTCATGTTTATTAGGCCATAAATCATTCATTTTCTTTTACTTCACCTTAGAAGCCTTCAAACTAGCATTACTTCCATTCTTAGGCTCTTAACTAGAATATCATGCCTGACTATGACAGTCATGGTTTTGGGCCTATTTAGTGCATTTTGGCAAGCATTAGGCATTTTGTATGTTGTATATAGGATTAAAATTGATTTAATTGAATTAAATTTTCCTTAATTTAAACTAAATCCATGAAACTCTTAACATTTTCTACAATGAAAACCTCTTCTTCAACTCACTGTTTAAACTAGTTGTATGTTGTAATGCATAGGCATGTAGGTTGTTTAAGTCCATTTTAAACTTGTTAAAGGTGTGGTAGGGTCCTTTAAATTTTATTTTAGACTCAAATCACCTGATTTGAACTAAAAATTTTACCTCGAAACCTTCAAAACACCATGCAAAATTTAAACTAGATCATTGTCTAATATGTTGGCTATAGATGTTCCCTCACAAGCCTATATATAGACAAGGAATTGCTTAAGAGGTCTCAAAACATAAAGATATACCTTATATTTTTCATCCTATCTTAGGAATGATATTTTAAATAGTTTTAATGGTTCTAACTTAGTGGCATATCTTATATTATCAAATTGAAATGTAAAACCACTTTCCAATCAATGTCATGTAGATATCATTGCCCCTTTTCAATGGGTTTTTTGGCAACTTTGAGACCTTGAAACTCCATCCTCTACTTGTAAAAATTATCATAGTTGTTTTAGGTAGATAGGTATACAATAATAAATAATCAAGTGTATTCTAATCTCCTTTTTTCATGACATATATTATCTCGAATAACCTCCAGTGTCTTTGCTTGGTCCATTTTGGGATTGGGAACCCAATATGGTCTGATCACCCTTTAAAGTGAAAAATTTACCTTACATGGAATTTATAGCTTCATGGCATGAAATCCATGACTCCTTTGATATTAGATGACCTCAAACATGAACTCCACCATGTCTTTCACTCTTTCACATCTTTGTATAACTTCATAAAGCTCCTATAGAAGCTCGTTGTAAGTGGCAAGGTAGTGAACCAAAGAATAGGTGGGAAATTTAGCTTTGGAATGGTTGTTAATACAACCTATCAAAATTTAATTATATGAAATAAATATTCAACATGATTTGAAACAAAATAAATATCTTCATGAAGTTCCTTCCACATTTAATAACATAGGTTACTCATCAATGGCTACCAACTTGAGAAATAAACACCATTTTGAAATCTCCCTCAAATACATTAAAAGGAGTATTGGAAGATGAGAACACCATGGATATGGGGTTATTCCAACCTAAAATCAACTCATCAAACTCACATAAATCCATTGATTCCTAAAAATAAGAAATAGATGCAAACTTATACCCCTCTTAGATGTAATTTCATAAAAAGATACCTAGAGTGTAATTGATTGTTAATGAAGGAGAAGCCACAAATATGAGATTTATTTTTAAGTATTTTAATTTCACTTAGTACTATCCACCTTTAGAATAATTTTTCTTGACTCTACCTATACGGTCTATACCAAGTGCTTGAAGTTGCTCTTCCTTAGCTTGCAAAGTGAAAATGAAGAGAAATGAGTTACAAATGACAATTTAATGTAATATTTTCAATCCAAACATGTAAATTACCTATGGGGAGGTAAATATTCACACCACCATGTTTTCCAAGTGGCACACTTCCTAAGGATCCATACAAGTGTCCTTTTCTCTCTCTTTAGCAAATAAAACTACCCTTTTTCTAAACAACATACCATTTATTTAGTTATGTCATCTTAATAAGACTTATAAGGACACATGGAACATGAAATAAGCATTTTTACTTTCGAAAATCCCAAAAAAATTGTACAAAGCATTATGCACCCCATTTATACCCTTGAAATGACCCCAAATGACATGATAAACTAATGAAATGAGTGACCAAGGCTAATATAACATTTAAAGGCATGAAATGACCTACAAAACACCTTATTAAAATATATTAAACCCCCTTATATGCTTTAAAATTATTTTTTCACTAGGGGTGCCATTTTTTGACCTAAAAGTCAAAATTGATCAACATGTATATAGGTATAGCACCCACATATTTTAACATTTTAGATGAGTTTATGGAGCACATATGAAATAATTTAGAATATATAAGTGACCAATTATCCCTATTGGAGCAATTGAAACCCATAAAAATGTCTCCTCAAGAGTTTATGATGGATTTTAACTATAGGTTTCAAAAAACATGGGATAAGATCCCAATAGTAGTTAAATCCACTCCAAATTATGCCTTTTTATAAAATTTTATACCCTAAATTATAATGTGGTAGTCATGATGCAATCCATGTATGGGAACACACTAATTGATGGCTATGAAGTAGAAATAAGGCGAGAAAATTATCTCATACAATTAAGCAAACATATACCAAGGCCCATCATGCATTTATTCTAATAGATAAAACCTCATATGCTTACCATTTCCCCCATACCAATTCCAAACAACCATGAGCAAGAATATTCTAGTCAGGTAGATAGTTTGGTTAAAATTGAAGGGCTAATCAAGGCATAAAACAACAAGATAGTGGCCCTAGAAAGGAAACAAATTTCACCCCATAGACCATACCAAGAACCTTATCAATATCCCTATCATACTTATTAGATCAAAATACCTTGATATCAAGCTAATTCATAAGGCTAAGGTAATATCACTCAAGCAAGGCCATATAATAGTTTCAATCATTATTCTACTAGCAGTTTTAGAGCAATATTTCCTACTCAAAACAACTATGCTAAAGAAGGCAAATGGTATACACATTATGGGAAATATCATGAGAAATCAATAATCATAGGTTAAGGTGATTATAAAACTTCTCTTATGAAATATAATCAAGCTCCTCGCATGCCAAATAGATAGGTTCCTCCTACACAACACAAATAAATCCCCTCTTTTACAACATAAAAAGACCCCTTTCATGAATCAATTTGAAATAAAAAATAAAAAAGGAATGAGTTGAATATAAGAAAAATTATAAAATAGCTTTGTAAAATTTCAATAAGGATAAAACTCTCTTATAAAATGTGTAGTCAGTCAGATTGGAAGTACAACCAAGGTGGATAGCCCTATTGCATCCAATAGAATAGATAAAATAAGGAAAGTGAGTGGTGACTCAGAGGTTGGGAGAGCAAATCATTCATATTATCAACCACATAAAAAGGATAATAAAAAACATGCAGCCCCTAAAACCCCACCAATATAAAAGGTTTAGAATGAAAAGGGACATATTGATAAAGGTCCATTCATACCTCAGTTCACTCAAGATTCAAGTAGTACTATTGCTCTTAAGTTATAGACAAAAGTTATTATCCATCACATCATCATTTTAGACCATATGAAGAAGGTACATGTCACCATACCAATTTGGGACACATTTCTTGTTTTAGGGTAAAAATAGTTCCTTTAATAAGAGCTATCTAAACTCCACATCTTGGGCAAACAAGTAGATAAAGGAAGTGCAGTCCTAAGAAATACTAGTCAACCTAATGAGGCCCAAAAAAATAAGGTAAACAAAACCCCTCATTTATATATTTATATCATTCTATGAGACTCCTTAGTACACAATTATATGA
The DNA here is from genome assembly GCA_037957365.1 of Torreya grandis. NCBI lineage: Eukaryota > Viridiplantae > Streptophyta > Pinopsida > Cupressales > Taxaceae > Torreya > Torreya grandis. The sequence continues at coordinate 28,909 of JARHVA010005356.1, read as the reverse complement.
TATATAGTAGGACTAGTACATCTATCATGCCAATATCAATAGTAGACAAGTTGGGTTTAAATTATGAGCTTGAATCTAAGGGAGCCTTGAGACTAGATGGGTCTCCTAATAAGACTATTAGTGTGATTAAAAACTTGAAACTTATCCTAGATTATTACCAAAATTTCACCATATCTTAGGATGTTTTAATGATTGATCTCCCCCTTTATTTTGCCTTGTGTTTTTCTAAGGATTTCACTGCTAAGGTAGGAGGCTACCTATCTTCTGATTGGTCTTATATGGTCTTTAGAACAAGGTATGTGACTAAAATAATCATTAGGTTTGAGCTTATATCTAGGTTTCATTTATATAACTACATGCCAAATATATCTAATGTAAATTACATTATTATTGAAGAAGATGAGAACCCTGATGATCAAAAGATAGTTAAGCCACTTGAGGGTATATCATACCTATTACTTGATGAGTCGAGGATAGATAACCATGGTTATGATCCATATAATAGAATTGAATAAGAATACATGGGGATATAATGTATACATGAAGAGGAGGAAATCATACCAACCCTTACCAATCCATGTCAATATAATGATGGATTATAGAGACTATTTTTGATGGCTCTATGTGTAAGAATATAAGTGGAGCAGGGGTCATGCTTGTCTCTCCATATAATCAAAGGTAATTTTCTTCCATAAGGTTATAATTTAGATACACATGTAACATAATATAATCTGATGCCCTCATTCATGGCCTAAAATAGGAAAAGATAAGAGTTATCAAGCTAATAAAAGTTATAGGAGATAGTGAATTGGTGGTCTATATAGTGAGAGTGAAATACTTAATCAAAAATCCAATCTTAAGGGCATAAAAGCATACAGTTTAGGACCTCTTAGAATACTTTTAGGAATTTTTAATTTTTCAAATCCCAAGAGAGGCTAATCAACATGTAGATAGGATAGTAAAAATAGGGGAAAAATATGACATCCCAAGTGAAGTTAAGAGCTTGAAAGATTAGTCAAAAATCAAGGTAGTTTGTAGACCATTAGTACCTGATAATGAAGTGAATTAGCAGGTCTTTGAAAGTGATAGGCAAATTGCATGTTTCTTACAACAAGAGGAGTAATTCCACTCAAAGAACCAAGGTAAAATTCAACAATAGTATGGTAACCATATTGTTCAATTTGAGGTTAAACAAACTTACCAAGGGATTAGTGACTCTTGAAAACATCTTTAATGAATATTATTAGTTGAGAAGATATAAATTTAACATGTCAAAAAAGGAATAACACTATGATAAGGTCACCATATTTAAGGATATGTTGCTCAAACTATGTAAAGTAAACACTAGATAATAAATGATAGCATTCATAGAGTTGTGTAAGGAGTTTTTAGACATTTTTTCTTGGGAATACAATGGTTTGAAGGGGTTTGACCCTAGTTTATCTCAACATATTGTAGAATTAGATATAAGTGTTAAACATGTGAGGTAGAAGTAAATATTGGTCAACCCCAATATTAGACTCTTCATGAAGAAAGAGATGAGTAAACTGATTGAATCAAACATTATAATCCCCATCAAACACTATTCATGGGTGGCTAACCTTGTGCATTTAAGGAAAAACAATGGGGAGATAAGGTTATGTCTAGACTTTAAGGATCTCAATAAGGTGTCATTGAGAGACCACTACCCCTTGCCATCCATGGATCAAATTCTCCAAAATGTTGCAAGTTTAAAACATTTCTCCTTGCTTGATGGATAATCAAGGTAAAATCAGGTGTTGATGAAGGAAGAAGACCAACACATGATTACCTTCATAACTAAGTGGGGCACTTGTGATTAAAAAAAGATGCCCTTTGGGTTGTCCAATAAAATTTACTTTTTACAAAGGGAAATAGATGTAGCTTTACAAGGAATCATCATTGAAATGGTGCTCATAACATTGATGACATCACCATCCTTTAAAAGGATTGCAAAGACAATTTTACACAACTAAGGCTAATATTTGATAGGTGCAAGTAGTATGATGTCTCTTTGATTCCTAAAAAGTAAATTTTTGTTATTAATAAGGGCATATTTTTAGGCTACATTGTGTCTAAATAAAGCCTTTCCATAGACCTTGAGAGGACAAGTGAAATTCTTGCTCTATCACTGCCCAAGCACAAGAAGGGACTAAAAAGATTTATAGGTAAGATTAATTTCATTATAAGGTTTATGTATAGGTTTTTTGAGTTGGTAAAACCCCTAATTTATATGCTTAAGAAATAGAAGGACTTCACATGGAATATGGAAGGGAAGGGAAGTTTTGAAGAAATCAAATGGGCCATCAGTCAAGCACCCACTCTTCTTAACCTTGATTTCTCAAGAGACATATTTTTGTATACCTTATCAACTAATGACACCATTTATTTCATGTTGATGCAATAAAATAGTGAGGTCTTTGACCAAAAGGTATGCCAACCCTTGGGAGTCAGAAATGATGTTGATATCATTCTCTCCCTAGGCCTAAAATAATCAACCCTTGCTGAAAACACTTGGTAGTGTCCTTGGTCATCTTCATCATTCCTTGTGATGTCATAACAGTCTAGGAGAGGGTCGTTTGTCATTGGGACCATGGGTAGGATGTTCATATAATGTGTTTTATGTCATGAGGTGTTGTGTTAATCACCCTTTCACCTTATGTGGACTAAGTCAAGATTTATTTTTATGTTGATTATGTCTAGGGGTCTATAACAAGTCATGATATGGTGCTTAAGATCTAAAAACATTCTTGATAATGTGATCTATGATATTGTAGTCCATATCCAATCATATGTCCATTTAAAAATGCCAATAACCTAAAAATGGGGTAGAATTCAAGATATTAGGGGATAATATTAGGAAGGATGGTAACACATATTTAAATCCTTAGCATACTTTAAGGTTCTTTAGTATATGTTAAGGTATTTCTTTTAATTGATGTTCCATTTGAAATCATGCATATTTTTCCTTCTAGGGGTGTTTAAACCATGTGAATAGTATGATGATGATCACTAAGACATCATTGAGTCATAATAAAGGTTTAGACATATCCAAAAGGGTCTTATTTCCATCATAATATAGTTTTAAGGAAATTTTATATGTGAAAGGTATTCTTAGAAGTCAAACACCTTTCATTCAACAAAAAGCTGCTCCCCCTCCATGCACATATGAAAAATTAACCTTTTAGATTCCCTCCATCTATACTCTATGATTTGAGAGCATAGTTGGCTCCTTATTTCCCTCCTCTTATCCTCCAATGGTATTATAAGATCTCAAAACTAATAAAATACATAAAAATGATGTTTTATAGATGTTTCTAGGACTTGTATGGATTTTTAAAGATAAGTGAAATTTAGAAGAGGTCAAAAAATTTATGGGGATCCCTTAGAAGCATCTCAGATAATAATCCATGTCACAAATGTGATTAGAAAGGAAAAAATGAATTGGAATCTCCATAGATCTATTGGAAATCTCATAAGGGATATTTTTATGTAGATGGTATAGTCTATACAAGGGGAGTCAGATGCCAAGATCTTAACCAAAGGTAGAGTCCCCAATGGGATTATAATTAGTGGCATTTATTTGTAGATCAAGACCCTAGGCTTTATGAATAATGACTATGACCCCCAGGTGTTATTAATATCATTGTAAACCCCATGAGCTTAGTTACATCTAGATTTATTAAAAAATTAAGATCATTATGATAACTTGATCATGGATAAATATTTATAAAGGTTTTATAAGAGTATTAGGCCCCTCTAATCATGTTATCATGGCACTTGTAGGGTTAGATCAAAATCCAATCTCCCTTGGTTGGGGCTAAAAAATTAATAGAGTATAAAAATTATTTAATGATAAATTAATATGAAAGAGTGACTAAAAAAAACTAACTTAAGACCCTATAACTCTACATACATAGTTGGATTAATACATGAAGGTCTACCTAGTCAGTTGGAGTAGCTAGTTGGTTTGAATGATGAAGGTAACAAACTATGTGAAAGTGATACCATGGTAGTATACAGAATTTTTAGGCATTCAATACCCTTGAAGGTATATTCAAATTTAAGAGAGTTTCCTATGCCTAACTGATCATTCATAACACACATGATTGTGTGTATGGCTATAAAATGTGTTTGATTTAAGAGTATGAGATAAACCCTAGTTCAAGAAGTGTTGAAAAATCCTGATATCACACTCCATGAGTTATCTAATTCCCTTATAAGTGAGTAAAATATAAATATATACCACTTAGGTCTCTTATATTAACTATCTGGAGCACATAATATGGGCTAAGGATGGTCATGATAGACCTAGAGGGGAAGAATGATAGAGGTCAAGGTTTGAGCCATTATGAGACTATAAAATTTGAAATTGAATAGAAAAGGATCCTAAATGATCATATATTACATGAAAAGATACATGGGACCCATTATTATTATGTTAATTTTAAGACCCTATGTAATTTATATCCATGGTGGATAGATCTAGTTTCATGTTGGTATTTCTATGAACAATCCTTAGGATTATAGTCATGCCTAGAATGCCCAGGGAAAACCTAAAGGCTACCAACCTTTTCTCAGAATGCATTATACAAGGTGAATGTGACTATGAGATATTAGGGAGATTTTATGGGGTATATGTAATATATATTCATGTCCTTAAGTTTAAAATCTAAGCCCTTTACTTTATGAACCATCATTAAGATGGTAGGCCACTCTAAACCCTCTAAAATCCTCATGGGGAACACGATGGACAAGAAATTATTCTTCATGATTCCAATGACCATGAGACACCATGAAAACATCATGATGACACCTAAAATTCATATTTTATCTATTTACAAAAAAAATTGGCATGTGTAGGGTAATGTGTGTAGGAAAATGGCTTATAAGGCCTAGTTTTAGGTCTTTTCATAATTCTCAAGCATGTTCAAGGTCCTGAGTAAGTACAAATTCATCATAGGTATATGAATAGGTGGAATGGTCTCCAAAAAACCACTCTTACACCCCCCCAAAAAAAAAATAGTAAAAACATGAATAATAAGTATACTTGGACCCAATTTGGGATATAGTCATCATTTACATTGAGAGAAGGAAGTTGTAGGTCTGAACACATTATGAAGAGGTTTCCTATGATAGATACACCATTAAACTAAATTTTCTAAGGCACTACCAAGATCAAAACATGATTTAATATGCCTAAGTCTCATATCCGTCACCCACTATGATTACAAATTCATTGAATTAGCTATAAATGGATTTAAGGGTGGTAGCTAAGATAATAATGAACATATTCAAACAAGTAACTACCTCTCATAATGGGTGCAAAAAATCTCACTAGATGTCAAGGAGTGATGGAGAAATTTTAAGGTGCATGGAATCTTCATGGGGTCAACTATGACCAAAAATAGGTCATCCACCACATTTCTATACCCAACAACTCATTGAAGGCCATTATGTAACCAAGACAATGTATAGGTGTTATGAGACTATTACTACCCCTTATTAACTAATTAATTATGTGAATGATGGTAACCATGGATTATACTCCACTCTTTTATGAAACATTATCCTTTTCTCCCCTTCTCATGTTCTATAAATTAGGCTTCAATTTCCATTCAATGAATCTCAATGTTGGGTATTTGAAATTTCTACCCATTTGTATATGCATCCTTGAGATAGTAAAATATTGATTCATCCTCATTTATACTGGTATTCTAGTGTGTTGATGTTGGTTAGATTTACACAAGTGATTGATTCTTCTCCCTTTGTAGGTCCTTATCTTCACTTAGGTAGTAGTGGATTGTCTTTTATAGGTTACATGGTGTGTAAAGGTGTTAGTGATTGTAATTGTAGTGAAAATTATTTGATAATGTCTTGAATGAGGCCTCTCATTTATCATCCTTAGGTCATAGTCATCTAGCATAACCTCCATGTGAAACACTGATGTATATGAGTATTTTGAAGAGAGAGTGTGTTAACAATTAGTCTTGTTCTATCCATAAGTGTTGTTAAGGATAAAGTATAGGATAAATACATTTTGGTTCATCACCTCCCAAATCCTAGGTTCATTTCATGCATTATTTTATCCCTTTTCATTTATAATCAAGTAGGTTTAAGGGTTGAGTTTAGATGACGCATCTGGGGAGCTAGCCCCAAAACTAGAGATTCACCTCACCCAATAAACTACCCACACCTAAAGGTGATTCCATTGTATCAACTATATGAGGAAAATCTAAAAAATATTTTCCTCAAGGGTACAATCTAGTATTATAATAATACACTCAACCTTTAGGTTGAAAATGTTCATGTTCACTTTGCACATAACATTACCTTACCTAATTTGTAATAAATAAATTCTAACACACCCCATGACATTCATCAAATTCACTTCAATTATTATAAATCACACCCACCACCCATCATAAAAGAGGACCTCTATGGATGTCCTCACAACCACAATAAATATTTCATCATCAATAATGAGCCAATCATTGTTCCACCTCATTCACAAGAATATTATTTCATAATAATTCATGAAAAGCCTATGTATAATTGATTTGTAAATATGAGTCTTAAATGTTTGTGTATATATTTTTTTAATTTTTTTGGTTCTTATGGTTAAATATGGTATATATTCTTTGTTATAGCACTCTATAGGTAGTGAGTCATTAGAAAATAAGAAAAATTCAAATTTGCTTAGATTGTAATTTTGACTGAGGTTTTAATGCATAATAGTGTGCTTCAAAATCCCTATTTATGTTTTTATACAAATATAAAAATTTGTCAAATAGCTACACTTAATTCTATAGGTTAAGGTGAAAACATGAAATCAAAGAATAATATTTTAAAATGCTCAAAATAAAAATATGAGAGATTTTTTCATGTGCATTGGTATGATGAAAATAAACCTCTTTCAAAAGTTTTCTATCAATAAAATTGTGTTAGATATCAAGTTTTACTCTATCATGTAGCAACAAGGAAAGGTATCCTATACCAAATAAAAAAGTGAAAATATCCAAAATACTCAAATTAAATTTTGATGGGTTTTTGTTTTTTGTGAAATATTAATTAAAATTATCTTTCAATTTTTATACAACTTCAAAGATTTATGAGATATTTGGTTTACTATTTTTCCATTTTTTATTTTTATTTTATTTTTTTAATTAATAAAACACATTTCCATCATTTACCAAAGGTTAGGAACATCATATATAGACACATTCATCATCATACATGTAAAATGCATATCCACAGTAACATAAATACATTTGTATCATTATATAAAACAAATTAATTGTAGTTTTAATCATTCATCACAACTACATATTCTTCTTTATCAAAACGTGTTTGTATTCAATGATGAAATATACCAATATTATAGAACTATTATGAGGTTTTAAAAGATGATAATTTTGTATAAAAATGATTTTTATGAATCTTATCAAGTTTTTTAGTTCATTTTCTTACATATTCTTCAAGGACTATGTTGTACCCAACATACCCCCATTCTTTTTTAGAATAGGGACTCAATATGTTTTTGAAAATGTCTAGGCCTATCTTGAAGGTCTTCTAAAAATAAAGATTTAGGTGTTTTACCTATCTTTTCTATTAGTAAAGTATATGAACATTTTTTATTTATTTGGAATAACCTACTAATGATATTCAAGTGTTTTGCATATATATAGGTCTTGAAAGATGCATACATTGTGAAGACCCAATATTTCCAAAATTTGGTCTTCAAAACTTTTGATCAAAAGCCTATATAAACCTTGGCATGAAGTTACTCTTTAAAATTTTTGTTTATAGGTTTTTAGAAGTTTTAAATTTTGGAATTTTGATCTTCAGTGAAGTGTTTTGTAAAATTTTTTAGTGAGAGTGTTTGAACAATTTCATCTTCAATGAAATTATTCAAAACTTTTTTTGGCAAAAGTGTTCATAAAAAATGTTTCGGATTTTGGTTTTTGATAGTTTGGTTTTCAGAATTTTGGTCCTTAATGAAAGTGTTCATAAGATTAGGTTTTTGGATAAATTTCTTGTAAATTTTTTTTTGCTCATTCTGGTCTCTAGAAAAAGTGTTTGGGACTTTTGTTTAGGAAATATGTTCAGTCTACAAACACTATTTTACCATATTATATCAACTCCCAATTAACTAGAGCCCTCATGGCATAATAAACAAAAGTGCAAGAAGATATGAAATAACACTTGGAAAAAATAAATTATGTAGCACTCCTTTTAAGCATCAATCACACCTACATGGAAAACCCATGAAATGAAGTGGCAAAACTTTGAATTGAACAAACAAAGCAAAGTTAGAGATATAGGAAATTAATGGCACATGAAATGGAGTTGAATACCATAGCTATACCAATGAATTGTGAAAAAATTACATTCCCATTGATCTCAATATATTTTCACACTCACTTATTTCCTTATAAATAATCCCTAGCTACCTATATTTTGATCAGATAGTGCATCCAAAAGAGCTAAGCTGCTAAATTAAAAATAAGAACTTTGTCAACACATTGAATTAGAAATGTCATCATCATAAAAGATATTCAATGGCATTTTACCCCCATATATATTATTTATCAAGGATTTAATAGACTATAAATATACTATCTTTGATCTTATAGTTTTCAATAATGATTACCTAAATTATTCAACATTTTGGGAAGTGATTCACCAGGTTGACGTGCACACTCACGAAGAAAATTTGAATCTAGCTCAACAAAAATTGATTGTATACCTCCTCTCCTTAAAACAACAAGGATTTAATTTTAAAATGACAAATATGGAGATCATGCCATGTATAGAACTTCTACAAGACTTGTTACTCATTGGTAAAGTGATTGGAGGTGTGTTTTGTCTATACATAATATTTTCAAACTTTAATAATTATTGATTATTACAATCTTCTAGGAAGCCATTGAGTCTTAATGTCTCTCAGTGCATGCCTTAAAGAGTGCACTAGGAAAGGGTTGGGTATACCATTATTGTTTCACAAGATTATTTTCACTTTACTACCACTTGATACCTACACAACGATCTCCTAAAAACATTCCCCTAAGCTTTGAGTCTTCTTTTGTACCCTCCTCTAGTCATTTTCTACCTTAAGTAGTCCTTCCCTAGTTTGAAATACTTTTTGATGATTTACAATAGAATTTTGATCCCATAACCCTATACTGTAATTGAAAAAACTATTTTAGGGTCTAGGTTGGCCCCTAGCTGACCTAGAAAAAGACATAATTTTTTTTTGTCAATAATGATACATAGTCAATTGGATTGACTTTATTGGTAAATTTTTTGAAAAGGACTAGGGTTATATCCAACCTTATAAATACATTCATTTTAACATTTTTAGAGAAATAAAAAGAGTTGATTATTCATTTGTTCCTCTTTAAAATTTAATCTTATGCCATTATACTCAAGGAGTCTTAGCTTAGGGTTTCTACATAGACAAGAATCTAATCTTGTGTAAAAGTATTGGATGGTTTGGCATTTCTTAGTGATCCTTATAAACCAAAACAACCTCCTACAAATCACCTTTGGCCAAGGGAGACATTGATTCTTGCGGGTTTCATCTCCAAGGTAAGTATCTATAACTTTTCTCCTCACTTTAGTAGATAGAAATAACATTCTTAATATATTATGAATATATTTCTCTATCCATGCATTATGGTCTTACCTATACATAGCTTAAATAGGATTATATTATACATGTTTATTTTTTATGTTTAATACCCCAAATTTGTTCCACAAGATTTAGTGAGCAGTAGGTTATACTTTACTTTACTTGTTATTAGTTTAGTGAATATGAAAACATAGGACTTAGTTAGGTTTATTACATAGTTTTGCTTGATTAGAGGCTTTAGAACCCTCCCTAGTGATATTATTGTGGTAAGAGATCCCTTGGCTAGGTATAACAGATCCATCTTGGTCTTGATCTTGAATATCTAATGTATTAACAATTAGAAGTGTAAGTAGGATTTATCTTCTCTGAGCTAGGATTAATTTATAGTTCAATTGTATTTCCTTTTGCATATATTCTAGTGAACCCAATGTTAATCTAATCCCTGTAGGTTTTATTTAACACCATTTTTGTTATCATTTTATTATATTTTTCCATATTATAGTATTATATTGAACCAATTAATATAGTTATAACTTTCTATTCATAGGTTTAACACACAATCACTTCAAAATGACTTTATTATATTTGTGTAGGTCTTCATAAACTACAAGTTACTAGATCAAGTAGTTAGACATAGTATTCTCCTTAGTTCCATATTAGCATAAATTATCAAATAGGTTGAATCTGTTTGTTAATTCCTTTTGAAAACATATGGGTTAATGAACACTATTGAATAGGTTAACCCTATTCGTTATTCTTATTTAACATGCAAGTTTTTGTAGAACTTTATCGAACCAGTCGACCTCGTTTGCAAAATTTGAAAGCAAAAATTAAAGCATTACAATATAAAATTTAAAAGATAAATCATCTTCGATCCCACCAAGGTTCCTTTCTCAACTCTCTTCTTTATTTCAATTCTTCATTTACTTCTATTTTTCACAAGTTGGAATTCTTCAAAACTATAACCTTACTACTAATTAGGTCAACCTAATCGACTTAGTTATATAGTATATCTTCTATATAACAGACATGGTCAACCTATTTGAATCTATTCTTAAAGACCTTGATTTTATAGAACAATAGTGACCTAGTCAACTCTATTTTGTACTATTTACTTATATCATTTCCTAAACCAAATCTATACTATTTTTATCAAGTAATTAACATTGATTTTTTATTAATTAATTCACATTTACTTTTTAATTGTTTGCATGCTTAGAGTAACACACATAGTCTAAATAGCTATTTTTTTAAATTACCATTTTAGTTACACTATTTTATTCTTTTTCACACACTATAAAATCACTTAACATTAAAAAAAATTAATATTTCATCTTCCCAAGGCCTACCTAATTGGATTTCATTACCAAGGGGGAAGCTAGCTTGGTTTTATAGCTAGGCACAAATACGAGGTTAATGGTATATATTGGCAAAGAACCCAATACCATTGTCACTATGAGATTGTGAATTGAGTGGATAGGCCCTAATACTAGGCCAGTACCATAGTCATTATAGACCCCTTTTATCCCAAATGTCATGAAACCAACTTTAGACTACTTTCTAGTCCCCTATTTCAAACAAATTTTGTATCACATTAAAATCAAAAATTTCTAATTATCTAATAAAAATTAGGGTGATGAACTAGTTAACATTTAATTTTTAGTTGATTATTTTCTCTCTGATCATTGTGTGTAATATTGTAAAACATGCATTATCCAGCATTGGTGCAAGGTTTGTGCTTTGTGTGCCAATTAGATCAATCACATTGATCCAATGTTTTGTGTGTTTGCTTTCTTTATTCTTTCCAATTATTTTGCAAAAAAATACCTATTCCAAGACACTATCATCATAGTCAATATAATCTCTTACAAACTATTCCACCTTCCTGCCAGTAGTATAGAGTTGACCTGCATGATTATGTCTTCCTATCTCTCTATTATATCCCATGTTTAGTAGTACATAGTTGACCCATATTAATATGTATTATTTTTATCATCTATCTTATTAAAACCCTGTTAATCTTGGTTGACCATATTTTTTTTCTACCCAACTTTATTATCTATCTGGTGAACTCTATCCTTGATTCTCCTTCTTTCATAAATTCTCTTTCTTTCATCAAACATCATGAAATCCCCTATCATAATATTATTGGATAACCTAAATCCATTTAAACACTACATGGGGTGGAATTTTAATCCTTTATTTACTTCATAAGAGAACCATCACTCTTGGAGTACTTCTTCCCCTCCCTCATATTTGGATTGTAACATGGTTCAAATCATGCCTCAAGATTAGGTAGGTGGATTACATCTTTTTTACCTATCAAGAGAATTTCCATGTTCAAGTATATCATCGCAATGTGGGAGAGATTGAAAAAATTCTATATAATAACCCCACCAATAATCCACTCCTAAAAACCCTCCCATAATACCAATATAAGGAATCTTCCTAAAAACACCAACCCATTAATTGATACAACCCAAATTCTTTCATAGATAGTACAATAAATGAAGATAATGAAAATATATAATACCTCCAAAATGATATAACTAAAAAATCATTTGATCAATATGGCCAATCAACCTCTTATTCTCCTCCCTTAAAATAACCAAAACTTTATTCCTCCACATCTTAGAGATTCCATTGGAAATGTCATTCTCCAACCTATCATGAAAAATAAGATGCTTCAAAACATTAAAAATGAACCTTTATCCCTTTAATTGCTTACATTAATATTGGTTACATATCTCTAACTATCAAGTATGATGGGACTAAAGACCCTACATATTTTCTCAAGGCATTTGACAATATTTATAAGGAATGGATCAAAACTAATAATTTTGCTCACAACTAAACTTTTTGTTAAAACATTAAATGGAGATGTATTATAATAGTACAATTAACTTCCCCAACATTCCATATGGAAACTATAGGATTTAGCTAATATTTTAGTTAAAGAGTTTCAACACAATGATCTTCTTGAAAAATGCCTTAGCCATTTCATCAATTCTTTGTAGTCTCCCACTGAATCAACTCACAATTTTATCAAACAATGGAAGTATTTATCGCATAAGGCCAACCATAACATGAGTGATGATAATATATTCAAAATCTTTATAATTTAATTAACTCCTCTTCAATATAAGGTTCAAAAATTTTCCCCTCAAATGCTTACCAAAGCTCTTGACCAAGCCAAGCATCAAAACATCTTGATGAAATAGTTTGAACCTAATACCAAATTCCTTAAAGGGTATTTTCAAAATTCCACTTATGTAATCACCAGAAATACTCCTCAAATCAATCTAGGTGTTACCAAAGCTGATAATCTTCCATCTTCTCACACACCTTTAACTATGCAATATATGAAAAAAAAAATAGCACCCTCTAAACCATTAAATTATCAAAATAATCCTCCAAAATGGTATGAAACCAATCAATTTTTTTGGTTCCATGTTGACATAGATCATTCCTATAAAAATTAAAGAGGGATTACCAAATTTAATGTCTCATATATGATTGGTTACTCATTCTAACTCTCAATAATCCAACAAAGATGTTTGTGCCATTAAAGCCAAATATGATCAATATTACAATAATTCTCAATATGTTAACATGTCTCAGGTCAATTATCACTAAAATCTTGCTCACAAAGATCATGCCACTAAACTTAAGAAACCATATTTGGAAAAACAAATCCCTAAGGACACTAAACTAACTCACCTAGTTATAGAAGTTAATGTAGAACCATCTCCTTATTTTGAACAACTAACCACTTCTATTCATCCAAAATATAACTTACCTTCTAGACATTATGTTGGTTCTTCTTATAAAACCCATTGAAACTTCTTATAAGATATCAAATTCATGAGTTAAAATATTCCTCTGATGGAGATAGTTCGTACCTCCCCTTATCATCATAATTTAAACATACAACAATTTCAAGAAATAGAAGAACCATCTTTTGTAGAAGAAGAACCACCTTCTCATAATCCTAAACCAACCAATGTGCAAACCATTGATCTATTTATAGTTATTGAAAACCTTCCATATAATTCTTTGAAGAAAACATGACTAATTATGAGATCCTTCTTTGCACTGATGATCCATCCTTATCATTATATCTATTAATACTACCCTCATTCATAAAGTATTAATAGATCAAGGTTTCGATATTAATGTGTCATCTTTATGGCTCATCCAATAACTTGGCTATACTAAATATCATGTCAAAAAAACCTATCTCACATGTCATGGATTTTATATAACTAAAAAAAGTCCACTTGGTTGTATTTGGCTACTTCTTAAAATTAGATCTAAGACTATTTGAACTGAGCTTATGGTTGTCAATTTACACCTATCCTAAAACATACTCATAAGATGACCATGGACTCATAGAATTAGGGATATCATCTATTTTGGTAGCTAATGTATCAAGTTACTTCAGAAAGGCAAAATTTAAAAATATGAAGCTGATCTCAACCCTTTGAGTATTCAACTTCCAAATCCTATATCTCAATATCATATTCCCACCATTACAGTGATCAGTAATGTTCCCTTGCCCAAATTCATCAACATGAATCTTCATGTACATGTCACTATTGTTGATTTAGATGATGATGAACCTAATGACTTTAAAAATACATGTAACACTACCAATCTACCTCATTAAATATCAAAGTGGCTTTTTCCTTATTTATTGCCTCATGATCACACCATCACCCTCATTGATGAGATCAATAATTTCCACTCCATGCAATGCTCAATAAGCTTCTTATACATAAGATGCCTTCAAATAAAATGATTATGAAGTGGCTAAATTATTCTAAGATCCTTTAATCATGTTTATATTAATGATATATGTATTTCCTCTTCTAAATTTCCTCTTGAATATCAATCACATAATTTATTCAACTTGTGATGATAATTACATCATGGACCAAGATCAATCATGAGGCTTGGATTTTCAACATTATCAAAAAACTCTAGCCCAAATACAAATTTTCAATCATGATGTTTATACCATTTACACTGAATTCAGGTAAATAAGTGAAGGTCATATACCTCTTAGTAGTTATCCACTCCTTGACACCCCTTGGGTGGTCAAACAAATCTTACCTTCTAAGCCTTTAAAAATTATTGAATCTTCTATACCACCTATAAAACCAATCATTACATCTAATTCTTCCCCTATCAATGATGTTAACAACTCTGATCAAAAATTTTCCCCTACTCCACATACTTCTGAGATTTATTAGATTCTAAAGTCATGTATGTAGGTTAAATACATTCCAAATATGATCTCCATGGCAATAAAATTATCAATCTTGAAGTAGATATCAAATATTATGGTCATCTTCCCACTTTGCTTAGAGATGAAGACATTCTTGAATTTATTCATTATTGAGAACCTCACCTACCTTGGAAACATCATAAACTCATGAATTTAAGGAATAAATCCCCTTGTTTCAACAACTTCATCACTAGTATTGATCCTAAAGAAAATATCATTTCCTCTTTACTTAATGTACCATATCATTTACATTATGGAAATGCTATTCTTATTAATGAAAATACCTAAATTAAATATGTTATTCCATCATTCCATTGACAAATGTCTCTCATAAACTCACACCAACTAAACATGATTAACTCAACTTATTCTTCAATAAATATCATGAGACTTTTACTTGGTGCTATGAGGATATGTTTGGCATTGACGCTAACATTTTGGTACACAATATCAAGACCTATCTTGATGCCAAATATATGTGATAAAATAAATGTAAATTCACACCAAAATCTTCTAATTTATTCCATAAATAAATCATTAAACTTCTTGATGCTAATTTTATCAAGCCTTTGGACTATTCAAAATGGGTCTCCAATATTGTACCTATTTGGAAGAAAGTCACCATGGTCATTCACATTTTCATTGAATTCCATAATCTTAATCTTGTTTTTCCCAAGGAAAAATTTCCTTTACCTTCTATTTATGCCATCATTGATTCCATATCTTATTATTAAATGTTGTCACTTATGGATTGTTTATTAGGTTATAATAAAATTCACATTACCCTCAAAAACCAACATAATACAACTTTCACCATAGAATGGGGTACCTATTTTTACATTAAAGTTAACTTTGGCTTTGAAAATGTTATATATACCTATCAATAGGAAATTACCCACATTATTCATGATCTTATCCATAAAATTGTCAAAACCTATGTGAATGGCCTCATTACAAGTCTAAAATATGTAAGACTCATCTCTCTTATATTGTTATCATCTTTATTCACCTCATTACATTTAAATTTAGATTATATCCATAAAAATGTGTCTTTGGTGTCACATTTGGAAAATTATTAGGATTCTTAATCTCTCTTCATGGAATTGATGTTGATCCTACCAAGATCAATGCTATTGTTAACAAGCCTATCCCTTGTTACATTTTATGTATTCACACTTACCTTGGTAAACTTGGGTAAATTAGATGGTTTGACCCAAAAATGACTTACCATATTAGTTTTTTTTATTCCCTTCTCAATAAAGTTAATCTTGTATAATGAATAAATCCTTGTTAAAAAGCATTTGACAATATGAAAGAATCTTTGCTTCACCCACCCACTCTTTGTCTACCTTATAACAATCATCCTTTAATCATATATACTTATTTTATACCCATATTAATTAGGGTAATTATTCCCAAATATGATGATAATATAAGAGAATATGCCATCTATTATATCAATTGAGGCCTCATCGACTATGAGAAACATTATACAAAATTAGAATATGATTGCCTCGCCATATATTTTTTTGCTAATAATCTCTAACATTATATGCTTTATCAAACCATTTATGTTATCATTCATTCCAATCCACTCCATCACTTATTATTCAAATCCTTTCTTCTTGATGATATAATTGGAAAGTGGATGGTCCTTCTCATGGAATTTGATCTCAAAATTATTACACAAAAATTTGTCAAAGGATAAATCATTGTTGATCAACTCATAGTAGCTCTCATACTAACTACTAAGCACCTTAAAGATAGTGTTATCGATGAAAATATTCTATATATTAAATTTATTAATCAATCCATATCTCTTAAATATTACTTCCATAATTTCACTTTTAATATTGCATCAAGTAATCTTGAAGAGTCCTTTATCCTAATACTACTACACCAAAATTAGTTATCAAAAAACTTCCTAAAATTAAGTTGATTTACATGATGATACTTTTATCCTTCATTTTTATGGTGTTAAATATCTTAAAGGAGATAGGTTAGGTTGTATCTTCACTAGTCCTCTTCATAAAACTATCCCTTTGGAATTTCACCTTACATTCCACGTCACTAATGTTGACCATTTCTACCACAAGTCAAAATGGGTCAACCCCTCTATAGTAAAAAAATTACATATTGGTATTATATAATATTATAAGGTGTATTTAATGTTATTACATATGTTTTTATCCTTGGTCATAGTCTAGTTAGTCCATATGTCATTTTGAGTCACCTAGTGGTCATTTTAGAGCATTAAATGTAAGTAGCAAGTTTTCATGGTGTTCAATCAGTTTAGAGTCATTGATAAAGTTTATATATACCTTAAGAACTTATTTTAGCTATATAGGATTAAAAAAAAATCTTATAACACAACTCTAACTAGACCATACCATCATGGGATTTTAGGCAGAAATAGACAAATCAGCTCACTTATGTATACTATAAATGTGCTAAAAAAGACTCCTATGGACAAAAGATCACATGTGATAAATTAACTTAGTGCCAAGCACATCCCTTAAAAATATGATTTCTTGATTAGATCTCTATATTTAGATATAAATATTTAAATTTAAACAATCAGATAGTTACAATCATGTGGATGTCAGTGATGGTCATGCAAACATGAAAATAAAGCTCAATAATTAACCATTGGGGTTTAATTATGACATGCATGCAAATATCAATGACAGCTGTGCAAACATAAATGACAAGCATATGAATGTCAAAATTAATTATCTTAAAATATCCATTTGAATTTAAATGAGGGTAGATTAAATGGTTGGTATTTGAACATACATCTAGATCTGATGGTGTAAGGATAACCTGATTGAGTTAGTGGGTCTAGGTAAAATCAATGGTACACATTTAATCATACCAAGTAGATCAATGATGTGAGTGAGAGTCAAAGGTAAAAGAGATAAAATTGAGTACAATGTTTCCAAATATCATAATTTTTGGACCCTAGATCAATGATCAATGACCAAAATTGAAGGTCGAAGCAAATATAATCTAGATGAGATTGATAGAGCAAATTTGACTAGGTTCCAGATGGACAAGATGAGGCTACATGTCCAAATGATAATATGAATATTTTATAATGGAATGAGAAACATGAAAATATAATTCCACATTAGAAACTATGTAGGATCAAGTATTATGTATAAAATCAAGCTCTTCAGACTCATATACCACCATGAAAGCTCAACCAAAGACATGAGATGAATAATGACTATCAAATGTGAAAAATGAAGTCCAATAAAGAAATTAATGACTAAAAATGATGAATACAAGTGTATAAGTGATAACTAATAGTTAGGAGCACATATTATGATTATCATAACACGTTTCATAGTAGTTAGGAGAACATATTATGATTATCATAGCATGTTTCAACCTACATCAAATAGTACATATGTGTCAAATCTCTCCAATTTAGTTTCAAATGCTCAAGAGATGATCCATGATGAAGGTAATATCACAAAGGTTATCTGAAGAGTCTCTACACCATTTTGGATAGTTTATCAAGGTTTATATGGACATTTTTCCTGGGAGGCATTCATATTCTATTTCATAATCTAGTCCCATGCATATATAATTCCTCTCATCATGACAAGTGTTCAAGTGACCTTTGGACTTGTTTTTTCCACATCTATCTCAAATGTTATAAGTAGCTACCATTTTGGCCTCTATAAAAAATACCATACCTAGTATGGCAAATCCTTGCTAGTTTAATGTCATTTTTTATCTTAGAATAATTTAATCAGTCTAATTATTGATTTCAATAATATATTTTTTGAGTGTGTAAAGTGATGAATGGTTAAGTTCAATATTATATCCTTTGTTTTTCCTTGTCCTTTCATGTCTTATGCAAGAAAATATAATTATAACATGTCATATATATTGTATTCAAGTGTCTTATGATCCTTTCATGTGTATTATTGTCCTTGGAGTGTGAAATTTTCCCTCTATTTCATTTTCCTCATGTTGCTTCATACATCTCACCTCTTTATTGAAACACTCATGTTAGAATCCTTTAGGACTTTGAGACTAGTATATATGCTTTATTTCTTATTGAATGAAATGTGATGGTCATGTGGAAAATATATTTGTGTACCACTCAATTAATCAAAATTATTACTCTTTTCCCCACTAGCAATCATTGGCATAGGTGTAAGTACTTCAAGATACATTCAGGGAGATAGCCCTTAAATCTATAGGTTCACTTCCACTATAGGTACACCCTCATAGCTGGAAGTGTTCCTATGTTTCCCAAATATAGAAGAGGATTGAATACCCTCTTATAGTTTTAAATATTTGGTGATAAGATTTCTATCATAACTAATGGGACAATTGTTTTTAATATAACTTGTGAAGGTGAATACTAGTCTTGACAACATCAGTTGAAAATTAGTGTGCTACTCAACATTTGGTTATTCCATCAAGGCAAGATCTGGTTGAAGACCATTGTACTATTATAAAATTGTTATCATAGTTCATGTTTCTCACTAGGTCATCCTCTAGTTGAGTTCTCAACCCCATTAATCCACCTATTCAGCCTAAACTTCACCTTGAAGTTCAATATCATCAGTGTAATCTACCCTTTAGAGAACTAATAGATTTTGATAGAGAGAAAGAGGTTGAAGAAGATATGGATAGAACTCATGCATCCATACCTTCAACACTAAAAATATTTTTCACCTTCTATCATATGATATTATTCCTCCTAATTCCATAATAAGTGTGCCCATATTTGTGAGAGTTATGTTACACCTAGTGAGCACATTAGAGATGTCTCCAATTTTTGTAGCTTCCATAATATCATTAAAGAGAAAATTTATATTAGAATCCTTACCATGTCCCTTATGTGGAAATATCTTTATTGGTATAAGACTCTAGAAGGTGGATGCATTACATCATGGGATGATTTTAGAGTATTGTTGACCTCAAGATTTAGAAATGAAAGTGATCATTCCTCTCTCATACATCAACTAAATGTGATAAAAAGGGATCCAAAGAAATGATGCATGGTTTCAATGAGATGTTTTACAAGACTTAGTTTATATTTCCTCCTCCCATGATGCCACCTCCTAGTTTTGTGTTCCTTACCTACTTGAGAGCTATTGGTACTAAAATTGCTATCATGTTTCAATCCATGGAGGGTTCCACTCTCCTTGAGACATATAAAATTGATATCAAAGTTGATAATGGTCTCATTAAAGATAGAATATTATCTCTTAAATCTTTTATGCCTCCTTTATCTCATACTTATGTTAGTACCCAGATACAACCTCAGTTCCCAATGTTAATACCAAACCTAAAGTTTCTCCTAATAAGGTAGAAAATGTCATGGAGCCATATGTAGAAAATAAAATGCTAAAACATTATCTTAAGTGAGTAAATATGTAACTATTTTCTCATCAAAATACATACCCTTACTAGAAAAAATTCATCCAAAATTATGGAAGGAGAAGAGGTCAATGGAATCCTAACCCCAATAGGCCTACTAATGCATACAATCTTAACTCTACCACCAATGCAAAAGAGATTATCCCAATTCATAATAATTTGGTACAAGGATAAGAATGAAAAAAAACATAATTCATGGATGATAATGAAGGTGGAGATAAAGATATTGTTACTCAAGGAGTTACTCCCCTCTTATCATCTATGTATGAAGTGATGATGTAAGTTAATGAGGGTTGGCAGCCTGAAGGTGAAAGCTTCACTAATTTCTTGGTGGAAGACACTTTTTTACTCAATCAAAGAGATTTTATTGAAAATAATACTAGATCCAAGATAAATTATATAGGAGTTGGTAGTAGAATCCCCATAGGATCATCTAATCCTCCTAAAATACATCAAGGCATAAATGTAAGTATGATAATTCAAAAAGCTTTTACACCTCTATCCAATCAAAATGTGATAATGTCTAATCAAGGTTACTCCATTCCTCAAGTTCCATGAAATTATTTACCTCCAAGGTCTCAAGAAAAGGTGATTACTATTTTTCTAAATATAGTGGATTCCTTGAAAAGTGTTGAAGCATATATCTCCTTATCGAATATCCTTCATATGCCTGGCCATAAAGGGTTATTTAAAATGTAATTTTACACTATTCCTACTAGTATTTTATATTAGAATAAAAGTAATATTCATGTTGTCCTTTAAAATTATCTTAATAATATTTTTAACCCATATATGAAGACTAAGAAACCTCCACCATTTTACCTCACTCTTATAGTGGGTGACAAATTGGTTCACAATTGCATAGTTAATAGCGAAGCCTCTACATCGGTCATGCCCAAAGTTTTAGCTGATAATATGGGCCTAGAATATGATCCTCATAGTAAAGGAGTGCTATAGGTATATGGTACACCTTCTAAGACCATAGGGATAATAAAAAAATTAAGGGTCTTCCTACATGATTGTCTTAATTTTTCTATCCTTTAAGATATAATTATTGTTGACCTCACATCTCACATTGTAATCTACCTATCAAGAGAGGTTACAGCCAAGATAGGTGGCTATCTCTTAGTTGACTAGTCCTTCTTGGCCTTTAGGATAAGATATGGGACCAAAGTTCCCATTAAAACTCAGCCTATTTCAAGGTTTCACAATGAGCCATACATTGAAATAAGCTCTAACTTGAATTATGTTGTTCATGGGAAGGAAGAGTCTAATGTGGATAATAGGGATTTTAATTTTTTTTTGGATGAGTATGGTGTAGATTCATATTGACATGATCCTTATGCATACTTTGAACAAACTTACCTTGGGACTTATATCATGCATGAAGAGCCATTTAAAGGAGTAAAGGTGAGTTTCAAACATTCTCATATTGTTAAAGGTAAAAATATGATACATGAACATGATGCTCATATATTGATTAATATAATTGAGTACCATAGTGGGAAAAATGATGTCTTTATCCTTGCCATTAATGAGGATGCTTTGGATCATGACACTCATGAGGTGGATGAGAATGATTTGTGGAAAAGGTTTGATGTCATATGTTATAAGTTTAATCAGCTTGATAATGTTACTCCTCCTCCTCTCAGGTATTCTACATCTAATTTGGTTAATTCCTCTAATAAAAATTATTTTGATTCTCTCAATAATCATGAAGAAGAATCTCATAGTGTGAATGAAGAAGAACTATGGTAAAAGATCAATGCCATATGTAAGGAGTTTGATAAGTTGGGTAAGTCTCCTTATATCTAAAAGATTTTATATCTAATGTCAAGGTTTCTAATGAGATTAATGATCATGTTGACAAGTTTTATATCAAGCATAAATATGAAGGTCATTCTTCTAATCATAAAACTATTGTCATGAAGCAATTTTATGATGCTAGTGTCCAAGAAGTTGTAGACATAGATAATGAGGTTAAGGCATAAGTTTTTGTGCCCCAAGAATATTTAGGATACCCACATGATGTTGATCAAAATCCAAAGGTATTGGATCATGAATAAGAGTATATTTATTATTTTAAACATCAATCACTTCCTATCTTGGAAGAAGGTAAGGTTGAAAATACTGTCATACACTCTAGTCTACATTTCTTAGATAACATACAATGGATATGATAGAGATCAAAATAGTTAAATCTATAACCAAGGCTCTCAAAGAGAAATACATATCATTCTTGAAGGTCCCTTGTATACCTAAGAAGATTCAAATGTGATAGGCTTCTTGATCACTTACATATGCAAGTGATTGGTGATGAGCATGCTACTCATTATAGGCTATTTTCATAGAGTGATGAAGATTCCAAGGGAACCATTTTTGAGCCTGGTTGAGGTGTGATCAAATGTTTCACCTCAAGATGAGGTTTTATAAATAGTAAATTAGGTGTGTGTTTTGTTTTAGTTGTGTGTGTTGTGTTCTCTAAGTGTTCTAGTTCAACACATGTGTGTTTCTACTTTATGTTTTTTTCTTTTTGTTTTATATTATTTCATGTTTCATTTCAAGGAAATTTTTATGGAAAACTTGTGTGCATGTGACTCCATAATATAATGGATAGGATTAGGCAACTAGTCATGGCATAGCAAGTATACCACCCTTGGGAAATTACAAAGAATATTGACCATTTTTACAACAAGTCAAAATGGGTCAACCCCCCTATAGTAAAATAATTGTAAAGGGGTCTTATATAATGTTATAGAGTTTATTTAATGCTATTAAATATGTTTTTACCCTTGTTCATAGTCTAATTTATCCATATGTCATTTTCAGTCATGTAGGGGTCATTTTAAAGCATTAAATGCAAGTAAAAGGTTTTCATGGTCTTCAAGTAATTTAGAGTCATGGAAAAAGTTTGGATATGCCTGAAGAGATTATTTGAGCTATATAGGATTAATACAAATCTCTTAACACAACTCTAATTATACTAGACTATCATGGTATGTTAGGTAGAAATAAATGGGTCAGCTCACTTGTGCATATTATAAATATGATAAAAAAGAATCACATGGAAAAAATATCACATGTGATCAATGACCTTAGTGTCAATAAAATCCACTAAAAATATGGTGTCTTAATGAGCTCTCCATCTTAAGATATAAATCTTTAAAGTTGAACAAGTAGATAGTGATGGCCATGTAGACATTAGTGATAGTCATGTGGACATCAAAATAAAGCTTATAAATTAGCCATTGGGGTTCATGTTGAAACACAACTATTTACTGAGAGGGGGAGGGTGAATCATTAGATTGAATAAATTATCCCTTTAATAATTTTAATGTAGATTAAAACATATATGCAAAGATCACACACACAAAAATAGACACAACACCATCTGTATATGTGAAAAAGCCAATATGGGGAAAACCACGATGAGAATATCTATTATAAAATACTATTCTAATCTAGCCTCATAATAAAAACTTAACTAGTTACAACATTTAATGGAACTAACCCTAAGGAGACACTAATCTCCTAGTTTAAGCTAACCTACTATAAGGAAGCACCAACTCCCTAACTGAGTACCAACTCAGTGTATCAGATGGCACCCACCAATTATATCTATATTTAAAATATGGATCTATAACTCTAGATTAAAATATTTATTCATAAATAAATCCAATTCCAATTTTCTATTACAAGTCTAGTCTATAACTACTCATGCTCTGCACATCTCTCTGTTCTCTTCTCTTCTCTTCTTCTCTACCCCTCTATCTCTATGTCTCTATATTTATCTATTTGACACACTTCATCAATTGCTTACTCTCTACCTCTCTCTCTCCCAATTAGACTCCTTTTATAAAAAATAACATCCTTTATTGTATCCTCAATGACATGTATATAATCATTATATCTAGGTCTTATATCTTATTTATTTTCACACTTGGTCTGTAACACATCATGTTCCATCCTTGGACATACTTCATTCGACAGGTTTCTAAATTTTTGAATTCATTCTCCACTAAAATGATTATCTATCTTATAACTATATTTATCATATATTGGACTCTTATTTTGATGCACATTCCATATTACATGATTTATGATCACAACAATATATATCATTGTCTATGTTGTATAATGCATCTTTCCAACATGGTCTTTTGTTTGACCATTGTGATGAACAAATCTTTAATTATTGACCATTGATCTTAAATTTCATTCTATGATCTAGTGATCTTACTTTAGTTTTCTCAACTTTAAAATGCTTTTATTAGATCAAGTTCTGACATGCTCACGTGCTCTATTAGATCCTTGTATGCTTCTAACTTTTAATGTTTCAACTTTAAAACACATTCATTGGATATTTTGATCCAAGATCTCATGTGAGGTTAAATATTCAAATTAGCATGAGCTTTATCTCTACTTATTGTTAAACATCAATCTCTTAATCTCATCTTAGTACTTCTTTAGTCTTTGGAACATATACGCTCCATAGATCTCATCAAATTAGCTCAGTATTTAACTTACCTTTATGTCATTAAACATTAGGACTTGATCTCATTTAGTCCACTCACTCCATTATATATTCATTAAAATATCAACAAATCACCTTTGATCCTTGGAAGAAGCTTGATATTTATTTCTAACAAGCTCTCGTGAGTGTGATACTTGGCATCTTTACATGCCTTCTACACATTTGTTGGAAGTTCTTACTATTATAACACTTGGAATTCTCATGTTAATCCTTTGCTATTTGAATTTAAAATTCTCAATAAATTTATTGTGTAAGCTCTATGATTGTAATGCTTGTCATTAGTGTGTTTAATCGCATGTGCCTTTGACAAATTGACTTTACTATTCGTTATATCTTCAAAGTATGATTAAGTGCTAAGAATTGATGAAGCTGGGATAAATATTAAATATAATACTTAGGAAATATTATGGTCTTTGTTCATTTCTCAAGCAAGTAATTATTAGGTTAAAGGGGCTAGTTTCACAATGATGATGAGGACTTAAGATATAATTTAAGCAACTAATTCTTGCCTATATCTAATCATCCTATAAATAGAACATGTATGTGAACACCATGGCTTAAAACTTTAGGGTTTAACTTAGAAACCTTGTAATTTCTAAGATCTAAAATAAATTATTTTTTAGCTCATTTATCTTCATCTAAACTTATGGACCATATATCTAGGATACACTCAAAAAAACCATAATAGATCTTCAATCAATTGCTCTTTAATCCTCAAAAAATGGTCTTTGTAAAATCATGCCAAATTTTCACTATGAAAATATAAAACATGATATTATCTCCAATATCATGCCAAAAATCTCCCTTTTCACATCAATGACAATCACATTACCAACAATATTTCCCTTTGGCATTGATGGAAAACTAAAGCTCTGATCTTATAATACTCTACTCCTTCTCTGACATTGATTGCATTGGCTTCTAATAAACTTAAGGTAAAATTGTTCATTCCAAACTTTCTCCCCCTTAGGAAATGGAACATTTTCCTAAACTCAACTTGGACACATGCTCTATTCTTTCAAACTTGTATAGAGAACATTTTCACTTTTCCTCCCCTTTTGACATCAATGGCAAAGGGACACCAACTTTCTCACAGTTTGTCTAAATTTTTCTTCCCCTTTATCAAATAAGGGAGTTTTTCCAATAATATACAACCATAAAATCATTAGAAATTTTCAAAAATATTCATACCTAAGTTGCCTTTTCTATCTTATTTTAGGTATTAACAAGACTTCTATGATACTACCCCTTAAATCATGCCCTATCACTAGGATATAATGATGTGATGGAGGATCCACCACTCCCAATTTCTATCTCAAATAATCAAATTGTTCCTTGGGAAAAGGTTGGTGAATATGTCTACAACTTAATCCTAAGTTGGAACATACTCCACATTGAGTTCTTGATATACAACCTTTTCTCCTAGGAAGTGATACTTGATTGATATGTTATTAGTTTTGGAATGTATCACTAGATTCTTTGATATGTTAATAGAACTTGAATTGTCAAAAAGAATAGAGATATGTGATTTATATTTTACCCTATTTTCTTTGAGTGTTTGCTTCATCCACAAGACATGAATTAAACATGTCACTACTACATACTTTGCTTCTATTATAAAAATAGTAACTGACTCTTGATTTTTTCTTAGCCATGAAACAAGTTTATTTTTAATTAAAAATGCACCACCACTAGTGCTTCTTCTATCATCCACACATCCTACCCAATCAGTATATGTAAATGTTGACAAAGTGAAATCTTTTAATTTGAGGATACCATATGATGTAATAAATTATGCTCTTGATATATATAAAGATTATTTTCACTAAATTGACATGTGATTCCTTAGGAGCATCTTGACATCTTGCAACCATGCATATTGCTTGCATGATATTAGGTATTGATGTCATTAGGTATAACAAGCTCCCTATCATTGATATATACATAATATGATTTGGATAAAGGGACTCATCCTAATTGCTCAAATTTGATCTAGTTATCAAGGGAATACTTACTAGTTTTTTATATTCCATCCCAACCTTCTTGAGCATTTCCCTAGAATACGTGGTTTGAGATATAAACATCCCTTCATTAGTTTGTGCTATTTGTAGACCTAGGAAGAAAGAAAGTTCTCCAAGCATGGATATCTTAAACTCATTTTTTATTTGAGTATAAAATTATTTGCACATTCTATTCTTGTTTCCACCAAAAATGATATCATTTACATAAACAAAAATAATCAACATATGCTCACCTTTTTATTTTAAGTACAGATTGATGTCTATAGAGCCTTTATTGAATCCTTGTTATTGTAGGTATATGTTTAATCTTGAATACCATGATCTAGGTGTTTGTTTTAGACCATATAGAGATTTTTTCAGTCTACACACCTAGTCTTATTCCTCTGATAGCTAAAAACCTTCAAGTTATTCTATGTATACTTCCTCTTCTAGGTTCCCATTCAATAAATCAAACTTAACATCCATTTTATAGACACTGAACTTATTATAAATAGGGAATGTTAGAAACATTGTTATGGATTCCAATATAGTAACTAGAGAAAATGTTTCCTCAAAACATATGCCCTCAAATTGTGCATATCATTTGCACACCAATCTTTCCTTATTCCTTATAATAGTTACATCCTCATTGAGCTTGTTTCTAAATACCCATTTTGTACCTATTACATTATTGTTCGAAGGCCTTGGAACTAATTCCAAAGTTTTTTCCTTTTAAATTTACCTCAATTCTTATTTCATGGATTTTATCCAATTCTCATCCTTGATAGCTTGAACATAGCTCTTAGGCTCAATTTTAGACATTAGAGAAAAACTTACTTGCTCTTTGTTTATTGCAACTCTTCTTCATGTTTAAAATCCTTAATTTTTATTACCAATGATCCACTCTATAAGATGATACATTTAAACAAATATTGTAGGTGCCTTTTCGTTTAATTCTTCATGCTAACCATTAGATGATTCCTCTTCATAATATTATTCTTCATTATAGATTTTTATGTCAGGTTTAACATGTTTCAAGCCTTCTTCAACCTTGACATTGATGCTCCTATAATATTGTGTAGCCTTTTGTTGTAACATATGTAGGCTTTGATTTGGGTGGAATAACCAAGAAATATTCCTTCATCACATATTGATTCAAAGATTCCAAAGTTTTAGATTTTTCTCTTAATGTAGAAATTGCTACCAAATAGTCTGATATACTTCATAGAGGTAGGTTTTCCATACCATAGTTTATAGGGAGTTTTATCACTATTTTCCCTCAATTGAACTTTATCCAATATATATATATACATATATATGTATATATGTATATATGTATATATATATGTATATATATGTGTGTGTATATATATATACATATATATATATATACATATATATATATATACATATATATATACATATATATATATATATATACATATACATATATATATATACATATATATATATATATATATAAAATTTGTACTAATTCTCTATAGTATCTATTGTCACTTGTATTTACACCCTTTGAGGAGATTCAAATCTCTCCTCATCCAAGTGGCACAATGGAATCAGCTCTAGGCTTGTGGGTAGCCTAAGGAATGAGGTGAGTCTCTAGATAGGTCTAGCTCCCTTAATGTACCACTTAGGATTACAACTACTACTAACTATGGGGGGGGTGAAAAGGGAGAGAGATAAATGAATAAAAACTACCATAAGGGAGGTAATACCCTAAATAGATTTATTATATCCAACCATATGAATATTATACTTGAAATCAAAGGACAACCTAGAAATACACTCTTCAATCTATGTCTTCTTACATCAATGTTACATTATGAGGTTATGAATGAATGTGAGAATCTAGGAAGAGTATACAAGAGGCCTTGAATGAGAATAATGAAGATAATAACTCACATAAACTTTTAAATTTCTTGGAACACATCACATGCCCTACAAGAATAAGATGCAAATAAGTGAGAGAATGTGACAACTTGTTAAGGAATCCATATTATTCACTA